>CM053027.1:299043722-299103722 GCA_028564925.1 Lithobates sylvaticus | reverse complement strand
AATTCTCAATTGGTTTTAACACAACACTTTCATTGGTATAAATGGTAACAGACCAAAGGGAGCAAATAATAGGGGTTCTTTGTTATGCCCTGTACACACAATAGGATTTTCCAACAACAAAATCAATGGGATTTTTTCAGACAGATGTTGGATAAAACTTGTCTTGCATACACACAAAGTCACACAAAGTTGATCATAAATTCCGAACGCCAAGAACACAGTGATGTATAGCACGTATGACAAGCCAAGAAAAATTAAGTTCACTAGCCAGTGCTCCTTTTCTGCTGGATTCCGAGCATGCGTGGCACTCTGTGCATCGGAATTGTGTACACATGATCGGAATTTCCAACAACAGATTTTGTTGTCGAAAAATTTGAGAACCAGATCTCAAATTTTGTGTGACAGAAATTCCTATGGAAATTGTGTGATGGAGCCTACATACAGTCAGAATTTCCAACAACAAGGTCCTATCACACATTTTCCATCGGAAAATCCTATCGTGTGTACAGGGCATCAGGGTTTACATGCACTTTAACATAAATACTTTTATGCTTTAGCTCTGTTTTTAAGCAAAAGGAGGGCAGCAGTCACCATACAAGTAGGACCAGACACCACCATTTGACATTCTGATGGTGACATTAGAATTAGAGATGTCTTTAGCTTTTTTTTCCACTACCAAATCTGTGCTGCATGACATTTATAAAGCCCAAGAGCTGAAGTGATCAGTATAGAAAACTGTTCCAGAACTTCAGGGCATCTTGATCACCTGCTAATCCAGGCACAATTTCCATTTACATTTACAAAGGTCTTGAAAGATTAATCAATGGCTTAGAAGACATTTATATCAGAGTGTGGATGGGAAGTGGTTAAATATTCCTTTCAAGAAAATTAATTCCTGGAACTCTTCTCTTATCCTTTTATTCTTATATTAACCACTTCATCTTAAAGGCAATTACATAATGTTCTGTTTACACTAAAAAGTATCTCCCTCATTAATATATATATATATATATATATATATATATAAAGAGGTGTGCATGTGACATTTTTGGGTGAGGCTTCTTTTTTTAGAGAGGAAGTACAAGTTTCTAGCCCCAAGGGGAAGAACTAGTATTGTGTATTGAATTAATTTACATGTTGATTGAATGGAAGTGAATATTTTCTGTAGCAGCTGACGACCAGGAATAGTTGTTCATAATGAAACTGTATGTTTTTGCTAAAAAGCAGTATTTAGCATAGCAAATTATTAAGCAGTCACAATTCTACATCAGAACTAATTCTATTAAAGGTGTGCAGTGATTAATTGCTACGCAAATTACACATTTGAATGAGAATTACAAAATGCTTTTAAGATAAACAGAAACTGGGTGTATTTACTGGGTGATTGGTGTAATGCACAGTTCTATTCATTTTTTTTTGTTTATCTAAAACAGCAATTGTTCTCTTTCTAGACTTTCAGAACTTAATTTGGTAGTACAAACCCCTCTATATATGGTATATTACGGTATTAACCGATTTAGCCCCGGAAGATTTTACCCCCTTCCTGATCAGAGCACTTTTTGCGATTCGGCACTGCGTCGCTTTAACTGACAATTGCACGGTCATGCAACGTTGCACCCAAACAAAACTGACGTCCTTTTTTCCCACAAATAGAGCTTTCTTTTGGTGGTATTTGATCGCCTCTGCGGTTTTTTATTTTTATAAAACAAATAAATAATAATAATAATCTATAAACAAAAAAAAAAACGCAATAAGCGCATGCCCCTAGTGGCCAAAATTGGAATCAACGTAACATGATGGCGATTCACGCAGCCGAGCCATGTTGCCGCAGTACAACTGCGGCGGCTGGTCGGCAAGCGGTTAATCTTTCTTAAAGGAGAAATCCAGCATGAGCAATTTGTTTTGCCCTCCTGTGATCCGTTTTCAGCAGAGTGGTCTGAAATCCGCTATCCGCTGACATCACTGCCATCAGTCGAGGCATTGCGTCGTCCCGACTAGGGATGAGCCGAACACCCCGGGTTCGGTTCGCACCAGAACCTTCGAACCGACCGAAAGTTTGCGCGAATTTTCGAACCCTATACGTTATAATGGACGCGAACGTTCGAAATCAAAAGTGCTAATTACAACGGCCAATATGCATGTTAATGTCATAAAACAGGTTTGGGGACCCGGGTCCTGCCCCAGGGGACATATATCAATGCAAAAAGAACTTTTAAAAACTAACGTTTTTTCGGGAGCAGTCATTTTAATGATGCATAAAGTGAAAAAAAAATGTGAAATTTTCCTTTAAATATGGTACCTGGGGGGTGTCAAAAGTATGCCTGTGAAGTGGCATGTGTTTCCCGTGTTTAGAACTGTCCTTGCACAAAATGACATTTGTAAAGGAAAAAAAGAAGCCATTTAAAAACACTTGCGGCTTTAGGTTTGTTCTTAAGTAGAATCTGAACAGGTACATTATGAAGTGTAGCTCCATCCCAAAAAAATCTATTTTTAAGCTTTTTGGAGAACATAGGGAGGGGTTATCACCCCTGTAACATTTGCTGTCTTTGCACATCTGTTCAGAACATGTCACCTCACTTTCCGTCCCAATGACAAATGTTTTTGGAAAAGTGGGGTTTTAATTGAAACAAGGATTGGTGATAAAGTATCAGTAGAGAGGAGATACCTTTTTCCCAAATTAAATCTAACAGGATAGAATTTCCCTTCCTAGGGGTAGATTTCCTCTCACTCCTATTAGATGTTGGTGTAGCCACAAGACTGGTGGGCACAGGAATGGGCCCTGCTGTGAGTTAATAGATCAAGATTTGTAATTGCATGCACCTGTTGAACAGGGCAGAAAAATTGGGGGTGGTGGTGGTGGTGGTGGACGGTGTTGCCACAAGACTGTAAGCTCTCACAGTTACTCTTGGTGGGCGCAGGAATGGGCCCTGCTGTGAGTTATTAGATCAAGATTTGTAATTGCAAGGACCTGATGAACAGGGCAGAAAAATTGGGCCTTTGGCGGTGGTGGTGGACGGTGTTGCCACAAGACTGTAAGCTCTCACAGTTACTCTTGGTGGGCGCAGGAATGGGCCCTGCTGTGAGTTATTAGATCAAGATTTGTAATTGCAAGCACCTGATGAACAGGGCAGAAAAATTGGGATTTGGCGGTGGTGGTGGACGGTGTTGCCACAAGACTGTAAGCTCTCACAGTTACTCTTGGTGGGCGCAGGAATGGGCCCTGCTGTGAGTTATTAGATCAAGATTTGTAATTGCAAGCACCTGATGAACAGGGCAGAAAAATTGGGCCTTTGGCGGTGGTGGTGGACGGTGTTGCCACAAGACTGTAGGCCCTCATAGTTACTCTTGGTGGGCGCAGGAATGGGCCCTGCTGTGAACTATTAGATCAAGATTTGTAATTACCCGCCCCTGTTAAACAGGGGCTGAAAAATTGTGCCTTAGGCACTGGTGCTGGTGCCACAACACTGCAACCCCTCACAGATACTGTACTTGGAGCACAGCAGTCACACGTGTTGCGAAGCATTTTTTTAAAAAATTGTAAGTACCCGCCCCTGTTAAACAGGGGCTGAAAAATTGTGCCTTAGGCACTGGTGCTGGTGCCACAACACTGCAACCCCTCACAGATACTGTACTTGGAGCACAGCAGTCACACATGTTGCAAAGCTTTTTTTTATAAAAATTGTATGTACACGCCCCTGTTAAACAGGGGCTGAAAAATTGTGCATTAGGCACTGGTGCTGGTACCACAACACTGCAACCCCTCACAGATACTGTACTTGGAGCACAGCAGTCACACGTGTTGCAAAGCTTTTTTTTATAAAAATTGTATGTACACGCCCCTGTTAAACAGGGGCTGAAAAATTGTGCCTTAGGCACTGGTGCTGGTGCCACAACACTGCAACCCCTCACAGATACTGTACTTGGAGCACAGCAGTCACAGGTGTTGCGAAGCATTTTTTTATAAAAATTGTATGTATACGCCCCTGTTAAACAGGGGCTGAAAAATTGTGCCTTAGGCACTGGTGTGGTGGCATGGATCATTGAGGAGGAGGAAGAGGATAGTCAGTGAACATAAGAGGACAGTCACTCAGCATCAGCATAGGCAGTCTTGAGGGATGTGACATTATAAATTATTCGGTTATATCCGCTTCAGGTGCCTGGTAGCTGGTGGTGATCCAAGACTGATTCATTTTGATGAAGGTCAGTCGATCAACCGAGGCGGTGGACAGGCGCACCCTATGATCGGTGACAAATCCTCCAGCAGCACTGAATGTGCGTTCGGAAAGAACGCTGGAGGCAGGACAGGCCAGTAGCTCAATTGCATACTGTGCAAGCTCTGGCCAGTGATCCATCCTCAGGACCCAGTAAGCCAGAGGATTTTCGGTGGGAAAGGTGTCCAAGTCTGACCTTGCCCCAAGGTATTCCTGCACCATGTATATCAGACGCTGGCGATGGTTGCTGGAACCGATCATACCTTGGGGCTGCGGACTAAAAAATTGTCTGAACGCATCGGTCAGACATCCACCTTCCCCACCGCTCCTTCTGCTACTGACCGAAGCCTCAGCAACTCGTCGCCCAGGACCAGGAGTTTGTAACCTCCCAGTTTCTGGGAACGCGTTGCACAGACCTTTCTGCAAGGCCTCCCTGAGATGTCTCATCCTCTGCTCCCTCTGCGACGGCAAGATAAGGTCCGCAACCTTACCCTTGTACCGCGGATCAAGGAGAGTGGCCAGCCAGTAATGGTCCCTCTCCTTGATCCGAAGAACACGAGGATCCTTCCACAGGCTTTGCAGGATCAGGGAGGCCATGCAGCGTAGGTTAGCTGAGGCATTCGGTCCGGAGTCTTCTGGGTCACTGAGGATGACATGATCGCCAGCCACCTCCTCCCAGCCACGTACAAGTCCACTGGTTTGTTGGGACTGTACATCATCCCTAAAAGACTGCTGCTGCTGATGCTGAGTGCCAGGCTCCACCTCCATGCTCACACAATCCTCCTCCTCCTCCTCCTCCTCATCCTCTTCCTGTGTGATGGGTGGGACAGAAGGAACACTGTCCGGATAAAGGGGGCCTTGAGAGGCAAGGAAGTCCTCCTCTTCCTGCCTCTGTTCTGCCTCAAGTGCCCTGTCCATTATCCCACGCAGCGTATGCTCCAACAGGTGGACAAGAGGGACAGTGTCACTGATGCATGCACTGTCACTGCTCACCATCCTCGTGGCCTCCTCAAATGGTGAGAGGACAGTGCATGCATCCCTGATCATGCTCCACTGACGTGGGGAAAAAAAACAAGCTCCCCTGACCCTGTCCTGGTGCCGTAGTCGCAAAGGTACTCATTGATGGCCCTCTGCTGCGTGTGCAGTCGCTGCAGCATGGCCAACGTTGAGTTCCACCTGGTGGGCATGTCACATATTAGGCGGTTCTTGGGCAGGTTCAGCTCCTTTTGCAGCTCAGTCAGCCGAGCACTGGCATTATAAGATCGGCGGAAATGCACACAGACTTTCCTGGCCTGCCTCAGGACATCCTGTAAGCCTGGGAACCTGCCCAAGAACCGCTGCACCACCAGGTTGAGGACGTGAGCCATGCAGGGCACATGGGTGAGCTGCCCCTGTCGCAGGGCGGAGAGGAGGTTGGTGCCATTGTCAGAAACGACCATTCCTGGCTTAAGCTGACGTGGCGTCAACCACCTCTCGGCCTGCCCCTGCAGAGCTGCCAGAACCTCTGGCCCAGTGTGGCTCCTGTCCCCCAAACACACCAGCGCAAGCACGGCATGGCATCTTTTTGCCTGCGTACTTGCGTAGCCCCTTGTACGCCTACGGAGCACCGCTGGTTCCAAGGACAGAGCACTGGAGGAAGAAGAAGAGGAGGGGGTGGAGGAGAGAGGTGTGTCACAACCAGTAGCAGTAGTAGCGTTTTGGAGGCGTGGTGGCGGAACAACCTCCAACACTACTGCACCTTGTCCTGCATCCCTCCCAGCTGCCAATAGAGTGACCCAATGGGCCGTGAAAGAAAGGTACCGTCCCTGTCCATGCCTGCTGGACCATGAGTCAGCGGTAATATTCACCTTACCGCTGACCGCCCTGTCCAGCGAGGCATGGACATTGCCTTCCACATGCCGGTAGAGAGACGGAATCGCCTTCCGTGAGAAAAAGTGGCGTTTGGGAACCTGCCACTGAGGAACCGCACATTGAACAAACTCACGGAAGGGGGCCGAGTCTACCAACTGAAAAGGCAGCAGTTGAAGTGCTAGCAATTTAGCCAAGCTAGCATTCAACCGCTGGGCATGTGGATGGCTGGGAGTGTACTTCTTTCTACGGTCCAGCAGCTGGGGCAGGGAAATTTGCCTGCTGCAATCGGACGTCGGTGTACTGCAAGTACTTGGTTGTGACACACCTAATTCTACACCTTCAGTCCTCTCAGAGCAGCTTTCAGAGAGCACTGAAGGTGTAGTGGGGATGGAGATCCCAGCTGATGAGGAGCAAGGAGAGGTCCTTAGTTCTTTGGTGTGGGTCTTTTATGTGTGCCTGCCAACGAGCTGCATGGCAGGTCGACATATGTCTGGTCATGCTTGTGGTGCCCAAGCGGCTGATGTTTTGGCCACGCGAGATACGCTTGAGACAAATATTGCAAATAGCAGTGGTGCGATCTGATGCACTCGTCTCAAAAAAGGCCCACACCAAAGAACTTTTCTGATAACGTGCAGAGGCAGCGCCCTGCACAGGCGGAGCTCTGCGGTGTTGTACAGTTGCTGTGCTGGCCTCTACCTGGCCTCCAGGGGGCATCCTGCCTCGTTGGACATGTGACGCCGCATCCTCCTCCTCCTCGTCCTCCTCCTCATCCTCTCTCCCTTCAGGCACCCACGTGGAGTCAGTGACCTCATCATCCCCTCCCTCTTCACCACTAGAGCAAACCTGGTAGTAAGCTGCAGCTGGTGGAACAGTACTGCCAGATTCCTCAAGCTGGGTATCATCATCCGAGCCTTCGAATCGTTGGGCATCCTCCTGGAGCATGTACCCAACACTGTGCTCAAAGAGTTCGGGGGACTCCTCAGGAGGACATGGTGGGTCTAGGGAAGGGGTGGCTGATGATGCCATTGAGTACGTGTTGGCAGCTGCTCTGCCAGTACCCTGAGCCTGGGTGAGAGAGGATGAGGAGGATGAGGAGGGCTTGGTCATCCATTCTACCAAGCCTTCAGCATGATGCGGCTCCACATGTCCAGCTGCCGAAAACAAAGACGCGCGTGTCCCATGGCCACGTGCTGATGACGATGCACGACCACGTCCACGGCCACGGCCACGTCCACTAGAAACAGAGCCTGCCTGCCCTGTGTTCTTGGCTCTGCACGCTCTGCCTCCCCTTGGCGGTCTTCCAGCCATTGTAGTCGGTAGTCCTGTGGGTGCTGCTGAGAAGAATATATAGGAGCTCTGTGTGATGCCACTAACACACTAGAAGTCCTATGGGTGCTTCTGCAAAGAAAATATAGGAGCTCTGTGTGATGCCACTAACACACTAGAAGTCCTGTGGGTGCTGCTGAGAAGAATATATAGGAGCTCTGTGTGATGCCACTAACACACTAGAAGTCCTATGGGTGCTTCTGCAAAGAAAATATAGGAGCTCTGTGTGATGCCACTAACACACTAGAAGTCCTGTGGGTGCTGCTGAGAAGAAAATATAGGATCTCTGTGTGATGGGACTAACACACTTCAAGTCCTATAGTTGCTTCTGGGAACAAAATATAGCTCTGTGTGATGGGACTAACACACTTCAAGTCCTATAGGTGCTTCTGGGAACAAAATATAGCTCTGTGTGATGGGACTAACACACTTCAAGTCCTATAGGTGCTTCTGGGAACAAAAATATAGGATCTCTGTGTGATGGGACTAACACACTTCAAGTCCTATAGGTGCTTCTGGGAACAAAATATAGGATCTCTGTGTGATGGGACTAACACACTTCAAGTCCTATAGGTGCTTCTGGGAAGAAAATATAGCTCTGTGTAATGGGACTAACACACTTCAAGTCCTATAGGTGCTTCTGGGAACAAAATATATGATCTCTGTGTGATGGGACTAACACACTTCAAGTCCTATAGGTGCTTCTGGGAAGAAAATATAGCTCTGTGTGAAGGGACTAACACACTTCAAGTCCTATAGGTGCTTCTGGGAACAAAATATAGGATCTCTGTGTGATGGGACTAACACACTTCAAGTCCTATAGGTGCTTCTGGGAACAAAATATAGGATCTCTGTGTGATGGGACTAACACACTTCAAGTCCTATAGGTGCTTCTGGGAACAAAATATAGCTCTGTGTGATGGGACTAACACACTTCAAGTCCTATAGGTGCTTCTGGGAACAAAATATAAGATCTCTGTGTGATGGGACTAACACACTTCAAGTCCTATAGGTGCTTCTGGGAAGAAAATATAGCTCTGTGTGATGGGACTAACACACTTCAAGTCCTATAGGTGCTTCTGGGAACAAAATATAGGATCTCTGTGTGATGGGACTAACACACTTCAAGTCCTATAGGTGCTTCTGGGAACAAAATATAGGATCTCTGTGTGATGGGACTAACACACTTCAAGTCCTATAGGTGCTTCTGGGAAGAAAATATAGCTCTGTGTAATGGGACTAACACACTTCAAGTCCTATAGGTGCTTCTGGGAACAAAATATATGATCTCTGTGTGATGGGACTAACACACTTCAAGTCCTATAGGTGCTTCTGGGAAGAAAATATAGCTCTGTGTGAAGGGACTAACACACTTCAAGTCCTATAGGTGCTTCTGGGAACAAAATATAGGATCTCTGTGTGATGGGACTAACACACTTCAAGTCCTATAGGTGCTTCTGGGAACAAAATATAGGATCTCTGTGTGATGGGACTAACACACTTCAAGTCCTATAGGTGCTTCTGGGAAGAAAATATAGCTCTGTGTGATGGGACTAACACACTTCAAGTCCTATAGGTGCTTCTGGGAACAAAATATAAGATCTCTGTGTGATGGGACTAACACACTTCAAGTCCTATAGGTGCTTCTGGGAAGAAAAATATAGCTCTGTGTGATGGGACTAACACACTTCAAGTCCTATAGGTGCTTCTGGGAACAAAATATAGGATCTCTGTGTGATGGGACTAACACACTTCAAGTCCTATAGGTGCTTCTGGGAACAAAATATAGGATCTCTGTGTAATGGGACTAACACACTTCAAGTCCTATAGGTGCTTCTGGGAACAAAATATAGGATCTCTGTGTGATGGGACTAACACACTTCAAGTCCTATAGGTGCTTCTGGGAAGAAAATATAGCTCTGTGTGAAGGGACTAACACACTTCAAGTCCTATAGGTGCTTCTGGGAACAAAATATAGGATCTCTGTGTGATGGGACTAACACACTTCAAGTCCTATAGGTGCTTCTGGGAACAAAATATAGGATCTCTGTGTGATGGGACTAACACACTTCAAGTCCTATAGGTGCTTCTGGGAAGAAAATATAGCTCTGTGTGATGGGACTAACACACTTCAAGTCCTATAGGTGCTTCTGGGAACAAAATATAAGATCTCTGTGTGATGGGACTAACACACTTCAAGTCCTATAGGTGCTTCTGGGAAGAAAATATAGCTCTGTGTGATGGGACTAACACACTTCAAGTCCTATAGGTGCTTCTGGGAACAAAATATAGGATCTCTGTGTGATGGGACTAACACACTTCAAGTCCTATAGGTGCTTCTGGGAACAAAATATAGGATCTCTGTGTGATGGGACTAACACACTTAAAGTCCTATAGGTGCTTCTGGGAAGAAAATATAGCTCTGTGTGATGGGACTAACACACTTCAAGTCCTATAGGTGCTTCTGGGAACAAAATATAGCTCTGTGTGATGGGACTAACACACTTCAAGTCCTATAGGTGCTTCTGGGAACAAAATATAGGATCTCTGTGTGATGGGACTAACACACTTCAAGTCCTATAGGTGCTTCTGGGAACAAAATATAGCTCTGTGTGATGGGACTAACACACTTCAAGTCCTATAGGTGCTTCTGGGAACAAAATATAGGATCTCTGTGTGATGGGACTAACACACTTCAAGTCCTATAGGTGCTTCTGGGAACAAAATATAGGATCTCTGTGTGATGGGACTAACACACTTCAAGTCCGATAGGTGCTTCTGGGAACAAAATATAGGATCTCTGTGTGATGGGACTAACACACTTCAAGTCCTATAGGTGCTTCTGGGAAGAAAATATAGCTCTGTGTGATGGGACTAACACACTTCAAGTCCTATAGGTGCTTCTGGGAACAAAATATATGATCTCTGTGTGATGGGACTAACACACTTCAAGTCCTATAGGTGCTTCTGGGAACAAAATATGGCTCTGTGTGATGGGACTAACACACTACAAGTCCTATAGGTGCTTCTGGGAACAAAATATATGATCTCTGTGTGATGGGACTAACACACTACAAGTCCTATAGGTGCTTCTGGGAACAAAATATATGATCTCTGTGTGATGGGACTAACACACTTCAAGTCCTATAGGTGCTTCTGGGAAGAAAATATAGCTCTGTGTGATGGGACTAACACACTTCAAGTCCTATAGGTGCTTCTGGGAACAAAATATAGCTCTGTGTGATGGGACTAACACACTTCAAGTCCTATAGGTGCTTCTGGGAACAAAATATAGGATCTCTGTGTGATGGGACTAACACACTTCAAGTCCTATAGGTGCTTCTGGGAACAAAATATAGCTCTGTGTGATGGGACTAACACACTTCAAGTCCTATAGGTGCTTCTGGGAACAAAATATAGCTCTGTGTGATGGGACTAACACACTTCAAGTCCTATAGGTGCTTCTGGGAACAAAATATAGGATCTCTGTGTGATGGGACTAACACACTTCAAGTCCTATAGGTGCTTCTGGGAAGAAAATATAGCTCTGTGTGATGGGACTAACACACTTCAAGTCCTATAGGTGCTTCTGGGAACAAAATATAGGATCTCTGTGTGATGGGACTAACACACTACAAGTCCTATAGGTGCTTCTGGGAACAAAATATAGGAGCTCTGTGTGATGGGACTAACACACTTCAAGTCCTATAGGTGCTTCTGGGAACAAAATATAGCTCTGTGTGATGGGACTAACACACTTCAAGTCCTATAGGTGCTTCTGGGAACAAAATATATGATCTCTGTGTGATGGGACTAACACACTTCAAGTCCTATATTTGCTTCTGGGAACAAAATATAGCTCTGTGTGATGGGACTAACACACTTCAAGTCCTATAGGTGCTTCTGGGAACAAAATATATGATCTCTGTGTGATGGGACTAACACACTACAAGTCCTATGGGTGCTTCTGGGAAGAAAATATAGCTCCGTGTGATGGGACTAACACACTTCAAGTCCTATAGGTGCTTCTGGGAACAAAATATATGATCTCTGTGTGATGGGACTAACACACTACAAGTCCTATAGGTGCTTCTGGGAAGAAAATATAGCTCTGTGTGATGGGACTAACACACTTCAAGTCCTATAGGTGCTTCTGGGAACAAAATATATGATCTCTGTGTGATGGGACTAACACACTACAAGTCCTATGGGTGCTTCTGGGAAGAAAATATAGCTCTGTGTGATGGGACTAACACACTTCAAGTCCTATAGGTGCTTCTGGGAACAAAATATATGATCTCTGTGTGATGGGACTAACACACTTCAAGTCCTATAGATGCTTCTGGGAAAAAAATATAGCTCTGTGTGATGGGACTAACACACTTCAAGTCCTATAGGTGCTTCTGGGAACAAAATATAGCTCTGTGTGATGGGACTAACACACTTCAAGTCCTATAGGTGCTTCTGGGAACAAAATATAGGATCTCTGTGTGATGGGACTAACACACTTCAAGTCCTATAGGTGCTTCTGGGAACAAAATATAGCTCTGTGTGATGGGACTAACACACTTCAAGTCCTATAGGTGCTTCTGGGAACAAAATATAGGATCTCTGTGTGATGGGACTAACACACTTCAAGTCCTATAGGTGCTTCTGGGAACAAAATATAGGATCTCTGTGTGATGGGACTAACACACTTCAAGTCCTATAGGTACTTCTGGGAACAAAATATAGGATCTCTGTGTGATGGGACTAACACACTTCAAGTCCTATAGGTGCTTCTGGGAACAAAATATATGATCTCTGTGTGATGGGACTAACACACTTCAAGTCCTATAGGTGCTTCTGGGAACAAAATATAGCTCTGTGTGATGGGACTAACACACTTCAAGTCCTATAGGTGATTCTGGGAACAAAATATATGATCTCTGTGTGATGGGACTAACACACTACAAGTCCTATGGGTGCTTCTGGGAAGAAAATATAGCTCCGTGTGATGGGACTAACACACTTGAAGTCCTATAGGTGCTTCTGGGAACAAAATATATGATCTCTGTGTGATGGGACTAACACACTACAAGTCCTATAGGTGCTTCTGGGAACAAAATATATGATCTCTGTGTGATGGGACTAAACACACTTCAAGTCCTATAGGTGCTTCTGTGAAGAAAATATAGCTCTGTGTGATGGGACTAACACACTTCAAGTCCTATAGGTGCTTCTGGGAACAAAATATAGCTCTGTGTGATGGGACTAACAAACTTCAAGTCCTATAGATGCTTCTGGGAACAAAATATAGGATCTCTGTGTGATGGGACTAACACACTTCAAGTCCTATAGGTGCTTCTGGGAACAAAATATAGCTCTGTGTGATGGGACTAACACACTTCAAGTCCTATAGGTGCTTCTGGGAACAAAATATAGCTCTGTGTGATGGGACTAACACACTTCAAGTCCTATAGGTGCTTCTGGGAACAAAATATAGCTCTGTGTGATGGGACTAACACACTTCAAGTCCTATAGGTGCTTCTGGGAACAAAATATAGCTCTGTGTGATGGGACTAACACACTTCAAGTCCTATAGGTGATTCTGGGAACAAAATATATGATCTCTGTGTGATGGGACTAACACACTACAAGTCCTATGGGTGCTTCTGGGAAGAAAATATAGCTCCGTGTGATGGGACTAACACACTTGAAGTCCTATAGGTGCTTCTGGGAACAAAATATATGATCTCTGTGTGATGGGACTAACACACTACAAGTCCTATAGGTGCTTCTGGGAACAAAATATATGATCTCTGTGTGATGGGACTAACACACTTCAAGTCCTATAGGTGCTTCTGGGAAGAAAATATAGCTCTGTGTGATGGGACTAACACACTTCAAGTCCTATAGGTGCTTCTGGGAACAAAATATAGCTCTGTGTGATGGGACTAACACACTTCAAGTCCTATAGGTGCTTCTGGGAACAAAATATATGATCTCTGTGTGATGGGACTAACACACTTCAAGTCCTATAGGTGCTTCTGGGAACAAAATATAGCTCTGTGTGATGGAACTAACACACTTCAAGTCCTATAGGTGCTTCTGGAACAAAATATATGATCTCTGTGTGATGGGACTAACACACTACAAGTCCTATGGGTGCTTCTGGGAAGAAAATATAGCTCCGTGTGATGGGACTAACACACTTCAAGTCCTATAGGTGCTTCTGGGAACAAAATATATGATCTCTGTGTGATGGGACTAACACACTACAAGTCCTATAGGTGCTTCTGGGAAGAAAATATAGCTCTGTGTGATGGGACTAACACACTTCAAGTCCTATAGGTGCTTCTGGGAACAAAATATATGATCTCTGTGTGATGGGACTAACACACTACAAGTCCTATAGGTGCTTCTGGGAACAAAATATAGCTCTGTGTGATGGGACTAACACACTACAAGTCCTATAGGTGCTTCTGGGAACAAAATATATGATCTCTGTGTGATGGGACTAACACACTACAAGTCCTATAGGTGCTTCTGGGAACAAAATATATGATCTCTGTGTGATGGGACTAACACTCTTCAAGTCCTATAGGTGCTTCTGGGAAGAAAATATAGCTCTGTGTGATTGGACTAACACACTTCAAGTCCTATAGGTGCTTCTGGGAACAAAATATAGGAGCTCTGTTTGCTGCCAGTGCCTGCCTGCCACGAACACACTACAAGTCCTATAGGTGCTTCTGGGAACAAAATATAGGAGCTCTGTTTGCTGCCACTGCCTGCCTGCCACGAACACACTACAAGTCCTATAGGTGCCTCTGGGAACAAAATATAGGAGCTCTGTTTGCTGCCAGTGCCTGCCTGCCACGAACACACTACAAGCCCACACTACTACAATGAATCTTTCTAAATGAATCTATCTAATTAAATCTCTCTAACTAAATCTCTCTAACTAAATCTCTCTAACTAAATCTAGCAGAGTGACACAGAACGATCCTGCTCTCTCTACGCCGGAACAGCATGTAACCGGCGCCAACGGCGTGGCGGCCTTTTATAAGAGGGGGCGTGTACTAAAGCCCCTGAGCTGTAATTGGCTACAGGCGTCCTGCCTGTAGCCAATTATGGCTCTTCGAGTTTCCGTCGCTGTGATTGGCCAAGCATGCGGGGTCACAGTGCATGCTTGGCCAATCATCAGCCAGCAATGCACTGCGCCGGCCGCGCCGGCCGCAATGCATTGCGGGGCCGCTCGAATCACACGAACGTGATGCGAGCGGCCAAAATAGTTCTGGGCTCGCCGAGCGAGCGAACACCCGGTGCTCGATGCGAACATGGGTACGCATCGAGCACCGGGCCCATCCCTAGTCCCGACTTTCCAAATCTGGATCCGCCAGCTGACTTGATTGATGGAAGTCTCGCTGAGACCGCCGCTCCCCGCCCCTCCACAGCTCAGAGATCCAATGAGCGTGGATTAGGGCTAGGCCATTAAATCAGTTTCTTCCACTGAACCTTGGCTCTTATGGACAGCTCAGACTCAAGTAATTATAGAATCCTGCTTCTGGTACTAATATGTATAGCAGAATTATGTCACTTCTGGTTTTAGAATGAAAAGTGATATTTGCATCAAATCTGTGAGTTATTACTAAAGTTATTACACTTCCTTCTAACAGACAGCAATAAATTGCATGACAGTCACATTAATGTTAAGCATTGTATTTCTACATAGGAATTAAGGGCTCTTTTACCCACTTTCTGCTCAAGCCAATTTTAAGCTTTCAGTGCTGTCACACTTTAAATGACAATTGCACGGTCATGCCATACTAAACCCAAATTAAATTGTTATCCTTTTTTCACACAAATAGAGCTTTCTTTTGGTGGTATTTATTTTTTGCTAAATACACGAAAAAAAATACCAACAATTAAAAAGTTTTTTATAGTTTATTATAAAATTTTGCAAACAGGTAATTTTTTGCCTTTACTGATGGACACTGATAGGCTGAACTGATGGGCACTGTTGAGGCAGCACTGGTGGGCACAGATGAGGAGGCACTGATAGGTGACACTGATGAGGAGGCACTGATGGGCACCGATAGGCAGCACTGGTGGGCACCGATAGGCAGCACTGGTGGGCACCGATAGGCAGCACTGGTTAGCACTGTTGGGACTGCACTGATAATCAGGAAACTGATAATCAGTGCCCTGTTTATCCCTTTTACACAAGCCAGTTATTGTCTCTCCTCTCCTCATGCTGACAGCATGAGGAAAGGAATGCCGATAACCGGCTGGTGTTTACATCGTGATCAGCTATGATTGGACACGTGTGGTAAAGAGCCACTAATTGGCTCTTTACCCAGATCTGTGATTAGCTGTGTCCCAAGCACAGAGGGATCACAGAGCTTGCTGCCCGCGTGCCGCCATGGGTGTGTGGTCGGTGTGATCATGGGAGGACATCATATGACATTCTCCCAGAACTGTCCGGCCATGCTTTAGTCGTCATTCGGATATAATGTGATCGGCATTTGGTTAAAGTTGAACTCCAGTCTGATATAAAAAAAAAAACAATCAATGCAGTAGCGCATTTATAAAAATCATTAAAGTTATTTTTAAGTACAATTAGCTTAATACTCTTTAATCCTCTGCACTGCAGCACTCAGTCAATGGAGAACTAGCACGTTTTATTATTATTATTATTATATAGGATTTATATAGCTCCAACAGTTTGTGCAGCACTTTACAATATAAAGGGAGACAATACAGCAACAATACAATTCATTACAAGAGGATTAGGGGGGGGCGGGCTGCTCCTGAGAGCTTACAGATAGCATTAGTAGCAAATCAGGTTGTGCTGCAGTGCACATGTTACAGAGAACATGCTAGCAGGAGGTGAAAGCAGAATGATGATGTTATGAGAATGCTACTGTTGTTTCATTGGCCAGTTAGTCAGTTGCAGGGCTGGGACAAGGGGCGGGCAGGAAGGGAAGCCACCCTGGGCGTATTGGTATGGGGGGGGGCACACAGGGCATGCTCTAGATAAGTGTCTGCCAACCAGTGGGTTGTCACAGCGTGCTCCTACATGCCCTCTCTCCACCTTTGCACTCTCAATTTTTAGTGTGTGTATGTAAAACCTTATGTACGTTCCTAGTGCTTCATTAAAATCTTTTTTTGCATATGAAATTTTCAACTATTTTAGTTTTTTTTTTCACATCGCTTTGTTGTTTGTTGATTATTTACTTGGAAAGTCATTAATTATTGTAAAGTGAGACTGTATCTCAAATCTCTTAAATCAAGTTCCTGGCTATTTTTGGAACCCATGGTGCTTATCTTACAAGCCACAAAGTCACTTCCCAGAATTTACTTCCAGTCTTTCATGTGAGACTGCAGATTAAAGATGTGGTTTCACAGCTTGAGAGCAACGGGCCTGAGCTTGGTGAGAGGCAGATGTGCGTCTTTGTATTTGGAGTGCTGATTTATTGAATGCTTGTGACAGAGCAGTCTTTTACATCGAAAAGTCTGATATCCCATGGTTCTCCCTGTCCACAGGCTACTATGCTCACCTTGGGCCTTAAGGCAAGAAGTGATTTGCAATTGATTTTTCTTGATGTTGCCAGCTTTTAATGAAATGTGTAGTATCTGTAGGGACAAAAAGAAAGAGAATTGTCTTTCTCCAGGTTTTGCATGCATGACTAACCTTTCTGTAGAAGATGTCCCTGAGTTCCCCATCTTATTAGGGGAGCTGTCACTGGTTGCTTTCTCTTATATAGCATCATAAATCATGGTTTGAGTATGGACCAATCAAATCTCAAAGTTCTGAAGCACTAAGCCTCCTTCTACTTTCATAACAGAGTCATCCCATGAGCAATGATTCAATTCATTTTAAGTAGAAACTCTTTCTAGCAAATTATAATTATTTATATAATGTTTGACCAGATACCGGTAATCTTTCTGGAGACTTCCTTAGTTCTAATTCTATCTGTTTTTCATCAAAACATGAAAGTCAGAGAACTTTATTTAATAACGCAGTGCAAATAACAAAAGATGAGCTATATCTCATAGCAACTAGCTTTGTTTTAGCAGCTTAGTATAGGCACACTAATATAAGCTGATCTACAATTGGTTGCTGTAAGTCACTACAAAATATTGTTAATAAATAAGGGCCAGGGGTTTCTCTTTATTATAATCTTTATACCTGACAGCATTTATGGTTTCCAGGGACACACAAAACAGGCTACTGTATGTAGTGAAAACTGCAGTAAACATACGCTTTGCCATGCAGTCATAAATTATTTTTTGTATTGACAAAAATAACAAGCTCTGAAATTCTGTAAGATACAATCTATCCCTGGAATTTAGGAGAATTGGCACTGACAGCATGTTAAAGAAAAAGTAATATGACCCAGGTTTATTGTCTCTATAGACATCATTTATCCCTGTCAGATTATATTGTCTTCCTTGTCCTGGTTGGTTATTATTACTCTGGTGCTTTGGTCTGCTGTTTTTTTTTTTATCCTTTTAATCTACATATAGAGTCAACGTGAGCTTTTCTGGTATCTGTGGCAAAGATCAGTGTCTTTATCCTTCAGTCAATAGGCAATCCCACAAAAGTGGGGATGTGCTACTAAGAAGACCCTGGTTTAAACCCTTGTGTCAATTACGCCACTCAGGAAGACTGTGGAGTTCCAGAAGATAAATATTTAATCATGTAAAGCAAACAGATTCGTAAAAGCACAAGGATGTGCACACAAATAAACATGCATCTTGTCTTGAGAAAAGAGGATAGAAAAAACAGAAGAAGGTCTTTAAGGGCATGTTTACACTCATGTCGAGTGGATCCCTCTACAGATGGCATTTGACAGGTGGTGAGGAGGCATTATGTTGCCACCTCACTGCCTGTTTTATCCCCAAAAAACCTGCACCACTACACCGCAACCATGTGCATTGCATGTGGTTGAGGGGAAGTTGTGGCAGTGCCCCATTTCATTCAAGTACCAGCTGCTGAACATGTCTGACAGTGGGGATAATTTTTTTTCTACAGCATATGTACCCCCCCATTCATTCCATGTGCAGCTTAAGGGGGAGATTTTGGGGACCTTAAAAATGTGGCTCAGTTGTGTGTTTTATCACCCCCAATTGCAAGTGTAAACAAGGCCTTATATCTAAAATTAATTGAAATTCTGCTGGCCCATTAGACTAGTATAAACAGTTAACAGTTTAGCATACCCAGTGTCAGGGATACCGACTGCAGGGATGGCCAGATCTGCATAGCTACACTTAGGAAACTGAGACCAGACTATATACTGTATGATTTAAGCAAATTTATTAACAGTAAATCCAAACACCAGCAACTAAAATACACAGAAAACCTAAAAATACAAGCAAACCATAACCAAATGACAAAAATACCCAACAAACAACCTAAGTAACAGAAAGCCTAACTAAGGACTAACTCTATATACAATATAAACTAAATGGGAAACACAGATCACACAGAGTAAAACTGTGGGTGTAAGGAAAAGGGGGAACCAGGACTGGTATCAGAAAGAAGGGGAGCAGATATGAGGTACAATACAGACAGGAACAGACAGGAATCAGGTTTGGGATTAAACCACAAGCAGTGGCTTGCTAGCTGGGCAAAACACTGAAGCCAGGGGGAACATTAGAGGAGGAACTAAATACCCTCCCAGCAACCAACACCAGCTGGCAACTGATTACTGGGATCTGCTGGCTTCTGGGAGACACCTACTTGTGGACACTGGATCTACAACACTCCACCCATGGAACCACAGTGCCACTGGCAGGTGATCCAGGCCCTGACATCCAGTTAACATTTTCCCTCTTTTCCCCAGAAATACTGCTGTTTCTTTTTAATTAATGCTGAGCATGGGGCCAGTTTAGATGCAAGAGCTTAGATGTTGAGTTGTTATTTATATGTAAATAGTTTTTTTAGATATCAGTTTGAAAAACTGGACCTAAATGGTAAAGACAAAAAAGTCTAAAATGGCCTAGGCTGCCCTGAAGGACCTGGGAAATTCTTCTTCTTGTGGTGATAACAGAAGCTATACTACCAATGTCTGACATGTAATGTACTTTTACATGGTATTGTATACTAATCAAAGATAGCCCTCAGTCTTTCTCAAATCTGTAATTGAATAGCATATAGCCAGCATAAAAAAACAAGTATGAAAAAAAACAGCAATTTGTATTATAGAAGTGGGATCCTGCTATATTATGCACTATCTTTAGTGACATCTTTTAAGCGGCTCCTCCGGGAGTGGAGCTACATACGCATCTGCAGTGAAAAGTTATAATCTTTGATATTTGTGTGTTGATCAGAAACACGGAAACAAGAATTTTAATATGATCCTAGAAGCTATGATCCTTGAAACTATTTTCAAATTTTGATATTTAAGAGAATGAATATCAATGATGTGCTAAAGAAAGTTACCTTAACTTTTCAAAGGTATCATCAAAGAGCACTCTTTGTCTTCTGACCACATTGACTTTCCTCAAAATACACAACAGCATTTTGTTTTTAAAGTGTTTAAATCTAAATCCAAAAACAAAAAGTTTCCATATACAGTAGTATGTCACAGTGTTTTTTTTCAGTGGAGGGGGGGGGGGGATGGGGTTCTGGCACCTCCTGCACCGAATGTATGTAATGGCAAGGAGTGTGTTAGAGGGGCTATTGATGCTGGTTGCTGGGATCTTTTATCACTGGGGGTCTACTTTTCAGGGGTGGATCTATTGTTGCTGGCGGCGATCTATTATTGTTGGGGGGTGTATTGTTGCTTGGGGGTGTATTGTTGCTGACTGCAAGGGATCTATTGTACTGCTTTTCTTGCTATCATTAACAAATTCCATACAAGTTACTTAGCACCATAAAATGATTTGTTCTGTATTCTGTAAAAGGGGTGGAACTGGAAGGTTAGGGGGTCAAACCAAGGGACAGTGCTTGGAGGTGGGTAGGGGTCGGAGACAAGAGGTCAAAGGGAGAAGTACCTACACCTATTCTCTGAGAAAAATGCCCAGGTATGTCAGCTTACAAGTCCTTAGATGTGGTGATTGCATATATTTTTCTCAGGATTTTTTCCATTATTTCATTTGGTAATCTAAGCGCACACTTCAAGAGGAAGTAAACCTTGATGGGTTTCACTTCCTCTTTATTTCCCTGCAAAGGTAAAGCATAATGGGCTACTATGCATTGCATAGTAGCCCATTATGTGTCACTTACCTGAAACCGAAGCCTGCGATGTCACCGCTGTCCCCACTAGCAGTGAGCGTCCATCTTCACCCCTCTTCCTTCCGAGGCCGCGAATTCCGGCTCTGTGACTGGCCGAGTCGCGTGACATCACTCCCATGCATTTGCACGGGAGCCGCCAGTCATGGCATGACCCCCTTTAGAAAAGGCACAATCTGCCCTTTCTAAAGTGTGCATGCGCCATAGACATCGGCTCATGCACCGTAGGCATTGGCACATGGCTTTATTGTAAATATCTCCTAAACTGTGGAAGTTTAGGAGAGATTTCCAGCACCTACAGGTAAGCCTTAATATAGGCTTACCTTTAGGTAAAAGTGGTTGTACAGGGTGTATAAAAACTTTCAGTTCATCTCTGCAATACATACACATTTTTCTATGTTTTGTCTCTCTAAAAATGCTGCATATACAGAAACTTACCTGTTGATCCTGCCAGAGATCCCATGTGCTCATTGTTTCCTGTTTGAAGTGATAAACAAGACTTCTTCTGCACTAAAATGCTAAATATAATTTCTGCTTTAGGTCTCCCATGCAGGACTACAAAATTTCCCCCCCTTCCCCAATCGAATTGACATGTGGAAGGGGGGCGTCCGTTGTAATCAAATAGTATAGAACTCAGCCAGGACTGACCATACTGCATGGGATTTCATTGCAGAAGAGTTGTCAATTCAAACAGAAAGTTAGGAGCACACTGAATTTCCAGTAGGTCAATTGGTATTTTTCTGTGCATTTTTAACTACCTGAGATCCGCACTATAGCCGAATGACGGCTACAGCGCGGATCTAAGATGCCGGGACTACGTCTATTGATGTTGTCCCGGCCACAAGCTGCCTGCCGCCCCCTGAAGGGCGCGCGCGGCGCGCTCTGTGATCAGCGAGTCTGTGAGACTCGCTGGATCACAGATCCGAGTAAGGGGTCGATCCCGACCCCTTACCACGTGATCAGCTGTCAGCCAATGACAGCTGATCATGTGATAATAACAGAGCCGCTGACAGCGCGAGGAGAAAAAAAAAAAAGCCGATCACCGGCGGCAGTGAGAGGGACATCAGTCCCTCTCACTGCAATGTGCCCAGCAATGTGCCCAATCCATGGTGCCCACCTTTGCCCAATTAAAGTGCCGCCTACCAGTGCCCACAGTGCCATCTGTCAGTGCCCACAGTGCCATTGGTCAGTGCCCACAGTGCCCACAGTGCCATCTGTCAGTGCCCACAGTGCCAGTGCTGCACATCTGTGTCACCTACCAGTGCTCATCTGTGTCACCTACCAGTGCTCATCAGTGTCACCTACCAGTGCTCATCATTGTCCCCTACCAGTACCCATCAGTGCCCATCAGTGCCACCCATCAGTGCCCATCAGTGCCCATCAGTGTCATCCATCAGTGCCCATCGGTGCCACCCATCGGTGCCACCCATCCGTGCCACCCATCCGTGCCACCCATCAGTGCCATCTTTGCTGTCCCCATCAGTACCGACTTATCTGTCCCCACCAGTGCAGCCTATCAGTGCCCACCAGTGCAGTCTATCAGTGCCCACCAGTGCAGCCTATCAGTGCCCACCTGTGCCGCCTCATCAGCGCATATCAATGAAGCAGAAAAATCACCTGTTTGCAAAATTTTATAACAAACTATTAAACATGATTTTTTTTTATTTTTACATTTTCCATCTTTTTTTGTTTGTTTAGCAAAAAATAAAAACCCCACCAAAAGAAAGCTCTATTTGTGGGAAAAAAATGATAAAAATGTCATTTGGGTACAGTGTTGTATGACCGCGCAATTGTCATTCAAAGTGTGTCAGCGCCAAAAGCTGAAAATTGGTCTGGTCACGAGGGGGGTTTAAGTGCACAGTAATCAGGTGGTTAAAGAGATAGAATTTGTAAAAATGTATAAGTGTTGAAAAAAATAACTTTTTTCATTTTGCAAAGATATACCCTAAAGGGCCCTGTGAACAGCTCAAATTTCACCTGATTCCTGCAGAAGTGGCTGAAATTGGAGTCATAGGTGGCCCTCCAAGCACCACACAGATCAACTGAGCCAGGTGGAAAATGATTGGCACAACAGTTACTGTATCAAATGCAGACACTATTTGGGAGGGCCATTGTATTCAGGCAGCCGTGGATGCTGCGACTGCCTGAATACAGTAGCCAGCAATGGAGATTCAACCATCCATGCTGTTAGCGTTAATAGGGAATCCATTGATTATTGGATTGATTTTCTACAAACTGAATGAGAGAAAATCAAGGTGGACTTTACATAAGTGTAAAATTGTTCTCTGCAATACTATTCCTAGCTATTTGAAACATACAAACACCATCTGTACAAACATAAGTAACATAAGAATTCATACTTAAGTCAGTTGTCAAGGGACAACTTGCATTACTTTCAAGAGGCAATTCATTAGACATTATTAAAGTTTATAGTAACAGTTAAAAATTGTTTCTAAACAAATTCTTGTTTATTTGTTTAATCTTCCAGTCAATAAAATTGTTTTTGATTTTCATTTAGCTATGTGGATTTCTATATAATTTATAAACCTCTTTCCATTTATGAACCAAGCTCACAGCAAATTTTCATTTTTTTATGAATATTTTCCATTTAAACACATAAAGACAAACATCTGAAAAGCTTTGTGCCACTGCACATACACCTAGATTAATGCCAGTACATTAAAACTGCATATATTTATCTTGTTTACTGCAGTATGACACTATGGATCAACTGTGTTATAAGGCATAGCTATTAATCTAAGCAGGAAAAGTGTGCAGTACTGCCATTTTTTTCCCTGCCAAGCTATGAGTCTTCTCCCAGGTCAGAAAGCTTTGGTAAGACACTGAAAACATTTTTATCTGGATTTTGTACACTATAATTTTGTTTTTAATCCTTCATAGGTGGGAACATGGAACCCCTCTGATGGACTCAACATTACAGAAGTTGCTAAAGGAAGGGGACCAAATGTCAGTGAATCATTGACCAATCGCACACTTATTGTCACTACCGTACTGGTAAGATAATCGCTGCAAGAAAATAAATAAATAAACAAATTATATATATATATATATATATATATATATATATATATATATATATATATATGTACAGTATTTAACAAAAGTGAGTACACCCCTCACATTTGTGTCGATATTTTATTATATCTTTTCATGTGACAACACTGAAGAAATGAAACTTTGCTACAATGTAAAGTAGTGAGTGAACAGCTTCTAACAGTGTAAATTTGCTGTCCCCACAACATAACTCAACACACAGCCATTTTTTTTTTTTAAATTGTAATTTTTATTGGGTTATAAAAGTATAACAATTATGAAAACAAAGTACATTGTATATTATACCAGTATTGTAAGCATAGTGGATACAAATAGTTATAATGAAGTTAAAGAGAACAGGTGAACAGTGTCCATAGTGCAGAGCACAGGGGTGATCTGCACAGCTCAATAATAGTTACATAACAAACAACTCACATGTAGGTAGTAAGGTTGACAATCCAAGGGTAGATATATTAATGGATCAGTGAACAGTCTTGCGGAGGGTACTCGTAGATTAACACAGTATACAAATAGGTACCAACTAGTATACAAATAATATGAAAATAAAAATTAACAAGGAAGGAGAACAGAGAAGGGAAAAACAGCTCTCAATTTTGGATTAAGACCTTTTCCAACGTGTCTACTTGTCTATGTGGCCATATTCTGATTGATCCCATGGCGCCCAGATTTTATCAAATTGGGGAATAGAGTTTTGTACAGAGGCTGTTAGAAACTCCATCCTCCGAATCTCAGCTACTAGATGTAAAAGTCTAGACCATGAGGGTGGTGTGGTGGATAACCAGCACATTGGAATAATTCGTTTGGCTGCAAGTAAGATATAAGAGATCAATCTGTTGACTCTTTTGGGTAAACCCTTAACCGGAAGCCCCAATAGACAGTGCAAGGGATCCAACGGGAGCGCTATGCCTACCACCCCCTGTATTAGTTGCCCCACATCTTGCCAAAGGGGTCGTATCAGAGAGCACTCCCAGAAGATGTGGAGCAAGGAGCCAACCTCGATTCCACATCGCCAACAGCGGGATGGAACCGAGGGATTGAATTTGTGTAAAACATCGGGGGTCCTATACCAGAACATAAGGATCTTTATAGAGGTTTCACTCTGGGCTACACATCTGGAAGATTTAAAAGTAGAAGTCCAAATCTTATCCCATGTTTGGGTCGTAATGGGGTTACCTAAGAGAAGGGACCATTTCCTCATGTAATGATGAGTGGTTTCTGTAAGAGGGGTCGATTCATGGAGGATGCGGTAAATGGAAGATATTAAATGTAACTGTTGTGGCCCTTGAGCGCATAAGTTTTCGAAGGCGGTGGGTCCGTCAAGGGTCAGGGAGGAGGACTTGGAGTGGAAGAGATGTCTAACCTGTAAGTAAAAATGGAAGAGGCGGGAGGGAATCTCAAATTTTTCACTTATGGTGTCAAAAGAGTAGAGCTTCCTTGTAATGGGATTAACCAGGTTTCGAAATTGAAAACACACAGCCATTAATGTCTAAACCGCTGGCAACAAAAGTGAGTACGCCACTAAGTGAAAATGTCCAAATTGGACCCAAAGTGTTAATATTTTGTGTGGCCACCATTACTTTCCAGCACTGCCTTAACCCTCTTGGGCATGGAGTTCACCAGAGCTTCACAGGTTGCCACTTGAGCCCTCTTCCACTCCTCCATGATGACATCACTGAGTTGGTGGATGTTTGAGACCTTGTGCTCCTCCACTTTCGTTTGAGGATGCCCCACAGATGCTCAATAGGGTTTAGGTCTGGAGACATGCTTGGCCAGTCCATCACTTTTACCCTCAGCTTTTATAGCAAAGCAGTGGTCATCTTGGAGGTGTGATTGGGGTCGTTATCATGTTGGAATACTGCCCTGTAGCCCAGTCTCCGAAGGGAGGGGATCATGCTCTGCTTCAGTATGTCACAGTACATGTTGGCATTCATGGTTCCCTCAATGAATTGTAGCTCCCCAGTGCCAGCAGCACTCATGTAGCCTCAGACCATGACACTCCCACCACCATGCTTGACCTGGTTGCTGCCACACACGCTTGACACCATGTGAACCAAATAAGTTCATCTTGGTCTCATCAGACCACAGGACATGTCTCCAGTAATCCATGTCCTTAGTCTGCTTGTCTTCAGCAAACAATTTGCAGGCTTTCTTGTGCATCATCTTTAGAAGAGGCTTCCTTCTGGGAGGACAGCCATGCAGACCAATGTGATGCAGTGTGCGGCATATGGTCTGAGCACTGACAGACTGACCCCCCACCCCTTCAACCTCTGCAGCAAATCTGGCAGCACTCATATGTCTATTTCCCAAAGGCAACCTCTGGATATGATGCTGAGCACATGCACTCAACCTCTTTGGTCGACCATGACAAGACCTGTTTCACGGTCTTGGCAATCTTCTTATAGCCTATGTTCATGTAGAGAAAACAATATTTTTTTCAGATCCCCAGAGTTCTGAGTTGCCATGAGGTGCCATGTTGAACTTCCAGTGACCAGTATGAGAGAGTGAGAGCGATAACACCAAATTTAACACACCAGCTCCCCATTCACACCTGAGACCTTGTAACGCTAACGAGTCACATGACACTGAGAGGGATAATGGCTAATTGGGCCCAATTTGGACATTTTCACTTAGGGATGTACCCATGACATTAATGGCTGTGTGTTGAGTTATTTTGAGGGGACAGCAAATTTACACTGTTATACAAGCTGTACACTCACTACTTTTGTGAGATACTGTATATATATATATATATATATATATATATATATATATATATATATATATACAGTACATACAGCACAGAAAATTATTTGATCCCCAGCAGATTTTGTTAGTTTGCCCACTTACAAAGAAATGAAGGGTCTGTAATTTTTATCACAGGTGTATTTTAAATGATAGAGACAGAATATCAACCAAAAATCCTGCCAAAAACCACATAATACAAATGTTATAAATTGAGTTGCAGTTCAGTAAGTAAAATAAGTATTAGATCCCCAAGCAAAACATCACTTAATACTTGGTGGAGAAACCCTTGATGACAAGCACAGAGGTAAGATGTTTCTGGGAATTAGTGACCAGGTTTGCACACATCTCAGGAGGGATTTTGGTCCACTCTTTTTTACAGATCTTCTCTAAAGCCTTAAGGTTTTTTAGCTGTCACTTGGAAACGCAAAGTTTCAGGTTACTAGGTACTAGGTACTGGTTAGGCCACTCCATGACCTTAATGTGCTTCTTCTTGAGCCACTCCTTTGTTGCCTTGGCAGTATGTTTTAGGTCATTGTAAAGCTGAAAGATCCATCCATGACCCATCTTCAGTGTTCTGGCTGAGGAAAGAAGGTTCTCATCCAAGATTTTGCAATACATGGCCCGGTCCATTGGCCCCTCAATGCGGCAAAGTCGGTCTGTACCTTTAGCAGAGAAACAGCCCCAAAGAATAATGTTTCCACCTCCGTGCTTCACTGTAAAGCCCCATACACACGGTCTGATTTTTTCATGGATTCTGTCCGATCGGACAATGTTGTTGAAAAATCAGACCGTGTGTATGCACCATCGGACAGTGTACGTCGGATTGTCCGACAGACCAAGTCCTATCTCCTGCTGGATAGATTTGCCGACAACACGGTCCGATCACGCCAAATCCGATCGTGTGTACGGTTGTCCGACCGGACAAAGTGCTACGCATGCTCAGATCACATTACAAGACCAAAGCTATTGGCTACTAGCCTCTACGTAGTCCCGTCGTACGCAACAAACGTCACCACGTTCAGAATGATCGGATTTTCCGACAACTTTGTCCGACCGTGTGTACGCAAAACCAACATCGGACAAAGTATGACGGACATGGTCCGACGGACCTGGTCCTCGGATAATCCGCGCGTGTGTATGGGGCTTCAGGATGATGTTCTTAAGGTCATAGTCAGCATTTTTCTTCCTCCAATTATTTGCACATGAATGTAAGTGTATACAGTATATGTTAATGTATATAAGAATTATGTGGGTGGTTGGGTTTCATGTTACTGGCACACAGCTTGCTGTAGTTAAAGCAGTATTAAACCCAAAAGCAAACATTTATTATATTTTGGAGCTTGCCATTTCTTAGATTTGGTGTTTCTGTGACTGCATGTGTATCTGCAGTGTGAGCTGGAGTTTGCCTTCAATGTGTTAGTGTATCTAAATTTGCTAGTACATCTAACACTCTCCCCACCCCCCTCCCCCAGTCTGACAATGCTGCTGTCCAAAGGTGCCTCCTGTACATTTTTGGGTTAGGGTTTAATACTGCTTTAACGACTTCCCGACCGGCGCACGACGATGTGCGTCGGCAGAATGGCACGGACAGGCAAAAAGACATACAGGTACGTCCCTTTAAGATTGCTGCCGTGCCATCATGAGCGTGTGCCGGCGGCGCGCATGCACGCCGGTCGGGACCCCCGTGAGTCCGGTCACGGGTCCCGCAAACTCAATCGCCGCAGGGATACCCGCGATCGTCTCACGGGAAGGCTAAACGGGGAGATGCGGAAGTAAACAGCATCTCCCCGTTCTGCCTAGCAACTAGTGACACTGATCTCTGCTCCCTGTGATTGGAGAAGAGATCAGTGTTCACTAAATCACAGCCACGCCCCCCCCCCCCACAGTTAGTAACACGCCCCTAGGAACACTTAACCCCTACACTGCCACCTAGTGGTTAACCCCTTCACTGCCAGTGTAATTTACACAGGAATCAGTGCATTTAAATAGCACTGATTGCTGTATAAATGACAATGGTCCCAAAAATGTGTCAAAAATGTCCGATGTGTCTGCCATAATGTCGCAGTCACAATAAAAATCGCTGATCGCCGCCATTACTAGTAAAAAAAAATGATTAATAAAAATGCTAAAAAACTATCCCCTATTTTGTAAACGCTATAACCTCTGCACAATTATTGCGTTTTTGTTTTACCAAAAATATGTAGAAGAATACGTATCGGCCTAAACTGAGGAAAAAAATGTTTTTTTATATATTTTTTGGGGGTATTTATTATAGCAAAAAGTAAAAAATAATGCTCTTTTTCAAACTTCGCTCTTTTTTGGTTTATAGCACAAAAAATAAAAACCGCAGGGGCGATAAAATACCACCAAAAGAAAGCTCTATTTGGGAGCCAATTGTCAGTTAAAGCGACGCAGTGCCGAATTGCAAAAAGTAGTCTGGTCTGGTCTTAAGCCAGCAAAATGGTCCGGTCTGAAAGTGGTTAAGGAACAGTTACATTTTGGAAAATTGTTCAGAGTATTTGTGAGGCACAAAATTGATCTGTCTCTTTCAGATGATACTGTTATCCCTTTTTTTAAATCACATGGACTACAGTAGCGATTGATGGCTTTTAAGAATTGGACTTCTAAGGTCCTAGAGGTGTTTTGGATACAATGAACAATTGATTGGCATTCATCTTTGACATACATAAGGGCAAGAACCATAGCACTATTAAATAATGCCTATGACCATTACTAGTAATTAAAGCACATATTAATCTTAATGGCACATCATGAAACATGACAAAGAGAATTAATATTTCATCAGTGCTTTATGCCAAGGCAGTTTAGTAATTCATCTCAGTTACAAAATTAACATAGTTTATTACTCTGAGTGTGAAATTAAAATGTTAAACTTTCAAAAATGCAGTTATGACAACATTGCAGCTTAGCATCTCATACTAATTACATTTCACCTAGGAGTTGGAAAATTTGAAATAATATACATAGATAAACAATGAATCAAGGTTTATATATACATTTTTGTTTATTAACTTAACTTACTTTAATCTATAGGCATATTTACAAACACATTCTTCACATTTTCACTGTAAGGCTATATTTACACTGGCGGTGAAAGAAGGCGTTTGAGGGGCATTTTTAACACTCTTCAAACACCTATGCAAATTATACAATGGACAGCACACAGTGTTGTTCACATTATTAAAACATGAGGCGTTAGCATTGCATCCTGTCACTTCAAATTTGAAGCCTCGGGTCAAGTCTGGAGAAATTTTAAGCCTTTCAATGCCCCCCCTTCAAATCTATGGTAATGGTCCACAAACGCACTGGCAGGCAATTGTAGCGCAGGTGCGGTGAGGTTGCGGCTCGTTAAAATTAGTTTTAAAAAAAATCATGCAGGAGGAATATATTGTCCCATAATGCCCTGTAATGATAGATTAGAGCATAGAATTTCCTGCAGTCACTTTCTTCTATGCACTTCTTGTTTGTGCTGCTTGAAAATGGCTGACACCAACTTTTGAGGGTAGGTGCATAAATCATAATACAGGGCATGAAAATGCCCTTTAGAATATCTCTGAGAGACAATTGGATGTACCCAGTAGTACACAGATGCCCTTCTCATCTTCCTATGTTCAGTTAATTGCTTATATATTAGCATCATCTGCAGAAGGCCGAACATATGATAAAGCATAATAAAGGAATCCATGCTGCTGCCTTCCCTGCTAATGGAGTATGCAGAGGGAACATTCACCATGACAAGCCACACCTTAAATTGTTTATTTCCTGTCAATTCCCTTTTTTTTTTATAAAAAGGCATTTGTGGAGAAGTTTTAACACACCTAAACGTGCATCAATTACATCAAAACTGCGCATAGGGCATTTTGGATGCTTTTTAAAATGTCATTAATGCTTGTAAAAAAACTTTAGCGTGCATGCTAACGCACATTAACACCAGTCTAACGCCTATACTAAAGTGCATTAATGCGAGTGTAACGCCCATACTAAAGAGCATTAACGCTATAGGAGCGTTTGTTAAGGGTTAAAGGAATCCATGCTGCTGCCTTCCCTGCTAATGGAGTATGCAGAGGGAACATTCACCATGACAAGCCACAACTTACATTGTTTATTTCCTGTCAATTCCCTTTTTTTTATAAAAAGGCATTTGTGGAGCAGTTTTAACACACCTAAACGTGCATCAAACACATCAAAACTGTGCATAGGGCATTTTGGATTCTTTTTAAAATGTCATTAATGCTTGTAAAAAAACTTTAACGTGCATACTAACGCACATAAACACCAGTCTAACGCCTATACTAAAGTGCATTAATGCGAGTGTAACGCCCATACTAAAGCGCATTAACGCTATAGGAGCGTTTGTTAAGGGTTAGGACCTTAGTCAAGTGTGAACAAGCCCTTACTTTTATCATACATATAAGGGTTCACCTGAATATTTGTCACATGAAGCAACATTCCCCAACATTCACTAACATTGAACTCACTAAGAGTCCCTCCTTGGTGAAGGGAATAAAATGCATGTAATATTAAAAAAAACATTTAAAAATAAAAAATATGTTATACTTACCTGCTCCTGGCACCTCCCTCCTGTCAAGTGCCTCCAGAGCAAGCAGCTTGCAGTGGGGGGCACCCAAACAGGCGTGCTCCAGACCCACTGCTTTGCGTGTCCATTCAGATACAGAGTCACGGCTCAGCCCCACACCCTCTCTCTCCTCATTGTCTCACTCGCTGTGACTAAGTCAATCAGCCAATGAGGAGGAGAGTCCCCGGAGAGCCAAGAAACTTGTGCACATCGCTGGATCGTGATGGAGCTCAAGTGAGTATTAGGGGGGCATTGCTGCACACAAGATTTTTTACCTTCATGGATAGAATTCATGAAGGTAAAAAACCTTTAGCCTTTAGAACCACTTTAAGTGTTTACATAGCTAAAACGATCTTTTTACATTTTTGTAGAGTAGGGAAAGTTTAAAACCCTTGTCACTTTTTTGTGTTGTCTATGTCAAGTTGGGGACATTTCCTTTCACTTTTTGTCCCAGAAATGCAACTGTGTGGAAATCTCTACAAATGATGGGAAATCTGGAAAAAAGGTTTTTTATCTATACTTGTACATACCGTATTAATATAATATAATTAATGTTTAGGTCTCCCCTTCAGCTACTAACCAACGTTCCCAAATGAATTAAACAAAAACTCTCTCCTCCATGTTTCTTGGACACAAGCTAAGAAATGAGAGGTATTGCAGCTGCAAGAAAGTATTACATGTGCAGAGAACTCTAGAGAGATATCTCTTCAGATATTCTCTTTGACAGCACTGACTTCAACACCATATTTGCTATAATACCTATTATTGTGACTGATGTAATTCTTTCATTACACAAAAATTGCAATTATTATTACTTTTTCTTTTTTAGGCAGCAAATAAAAATGGTAATATTTAAATTGAAACTTGATGTGCTGTAATTATTTAGAATCAGTACCATGGATAGCACCAAATTGCCGTGCAGTGACTACTACACTAAATTACTAAACATTCCTTAGTCACACACTTTCTCAAATGTACAATTTACAACCATTCTAAAGCTGGCTATACGCATACACAATTTTTCCGTTCTACCAGCAGATTGAACAAAAAACAATCTAACAGCTTCCGCCATCTGCACTGCGGCTATTTTATTCTGACAGCCAGTCCCGTCAGCTGTCAAAATACCCAAACAGCAGCTGCATCTGATTCGATACAGGTGCTATTTGGTCGCCAATTTTCCACCCTCCTTCTTTGGTTTTCAATCAAGGGATGTTGGAGGGAAGGCAGTTGACAGGGCCTTCCAGTGAGCTAATTTCAAACAGTGTAGGGCTAACTTAAATCTTGTAATTTTTTGAGCTACAGTAATGTGGATACATGCACTCAAAGTCAATCCCTTCACTCTCACGAGTTAAAACATTTGTGCAGTTCAACAGAGCAGAACTATAGGAAAAACATTACATTACAGTGAACGTGTACTGCATTTTGAACTCTTAAATGTAAAAGTTCTTCAAGAGTGCAAAAACCACTACAGTTATCTGCTATTAAAGAACAGGTTCCCTCCTTTAGCCTCCTTACTATAACTAGGCTAAGTTGACCATGCTCCCCAGGTGATTAGCTACTTGTCAGAAACCATGAAATCAGACCGAGACAGAAGTACAGTTAAATCACACTTGTTTAATAATAAAAGTAAAAAGAACAAACATAGTCAAAACATAGCCAAAGTTCAATAACCGGAACGGGTATTCAGCCAAGCCAGAAGTCAGGGATCAAAGTAATGGAACAACAAGCAGGATCTGGAGCCAGAAGGGATGTCAGCAAAGCCTGCCTTTAAACAGGAACGCAGGAGATAGTTTCTTGTGAAGTGACCAAGGCGAAGGCAGAGCTCCTCTGGGCTGGACGGCCTAAGTAGGCAGGACTGACGAGCAGGATCATCAACAGCTGAGTAACTGTGGAGAGAGATGGGAGCTGGCAATTAGCCGACAGCTGAGTGGCCAGCTCAGAGAAGGAAGGGCTGAGCCCAGCCCTGACACAACCTCTTCTGACATTGGCAAGCTCCCACTTCAGCTCCATCACTGGTAGATGTGCACCCTCACTGTAAGGGTTAATTTTTCATTTTTGGTCTAGGGGACCAAAAAAAAAAAATATTCACTTACCCGATCCTCCACTCCTCCCCACAGCTATACTGGCCCCCACAGCTTCTTCTCCCCTGCACTACAGCTGTCCAGGGTCCCCTACTCCTTCCCACAGCTAGACTGGTCCCCCCAACTTCTTCTCCCCCCATGCTACAGTGGTCTAGGGTCCTGACATCATCAAGACCAAAACAGGGTCCATATCCCTGCACTGGATGTGATGATGACAAAAGACAGCCCAACGTCAGAGCATGGGGGAGCACCATCTGCCAGGAGAGTTGAGGATAAAGTAAGTAAAATTGTTTCTCTTTTCCACCCTGGACAAAACAAGCTATTATTCCTTGTATTGTGGGGAGAACCTCACTGCAAGGGAATTGTTTTTTTAGTTTCCTGGATTTAGGCTTTAAGAAGGGGTGGTTATTAAAATACTGAACTTAAATTTATTAGCCAGAAATTTTGTGTTATTTTGTTTTTGGGTCTTAACTTTCTATGACTTTATGGGTAAGTGCCATTAACTGACATGCTGCTGCCCAATGGGTCTGCAAGTAAGGGTACTCTCACTATAAAGAATAACAGAACATCTTGTGGTATTAAGGAGCATGTTTACTTTTACAAATGCTGTTCGGATTCATTTGATTGGGCTAAGCCTAGTTGGCTTCTCAATAGTAAAGTATACCCACACAATAAAAATGCTTTAAAATTAAGTTTTTAAAAAGAGCATTCAGAGTCCATAGTGCTTTATAAATGAGCCATAAATTAGTCTTACTATTTTGACTATTTAGAAGTGATCTGAAGCAGTTAGTTAGATCCCATTATATTATATACTTTTATCTACAGCCATATAAGTGGTATTTCAGTTAGCCATGAGATTCACATACTTTTTGTCAAATTATGTTAAGAGTTTGGATCCTTCAGGCCATCTGCTCTAATTATATCCATTTTTATCAAGCTATGGATGTCCGATATGGCTGTGTTGAAATATTCATAATTCCCCAGAAAAAGAGCATGCCCTAATTGTGATGGGGTTTAATCGTACGGAAAAAAAAAGCCATGGGATGAATTTCTAGATGGCCAACTTCCTATTTCATTTTCCATGCCTTCTTGTTAATATTGAAATGACTTGTGCAGTGAAAGAGATGTGACCCAAGCAGCAAAAACCACTCTCCCATAGCAATTTCACAGCATACAATATTCCATATCGAGGGCACCTCTGGCCACAGAATCGATTTAGAAAAATAGTTGAAGCTTTAGAATTCAAAGTCTGTCTGTTTCTAGAAATAAACAGGAAAATAGGCTGTAAGGAAAAAAAAAAAAGTAGAATTCAGTATACATTAAACATTTTAACGGTTACAGCTATTAAAATATGCATACTGCTATTTCATGACAGCATAGAATTTATAGTAGTCTATGATCTATAAAAGCAGTTGGCTGACTAATAATTGCATATTTGCATTTTAGAAACACATTACTATAAATATACTTTTTAAGGAGCAGGCAGGGTATACACAGATGTGTACTGAAGATTTTGCAGACACAGGATGTCCCTGTTCTATGGAGCTTACTATTTAAAACAGCTGTCTGAGTTACACTGACCTTCAGAAGGTTAGTTCTGCAGGTAAAATAGAAAAAGGGGATTGCAAACATACATTTTAAGCTGATAAAATATAATGAAAAAAACTGAAAGCTCAAGTCAAAGTCAAACATATGAAGCTATCATTAGTCCCACATGTATTTACCCAAAATCTGCTGTTTTGGAGAGCTTGTGGGATGGACTTGTATTTTCTCTCTAGATTAGCTGGCTGATTTATCTTGGCCTCTTCTTAACTAAGTGAATGTTGGGGGTGGAGTGGGTAAAGGACAGTTTGCCCACTTTGAATCAGTACAACTAGACTCAATGACTAGAAAAGCAGACTAGAGGAGCAGGCAAACTGTTACCTTACTCTGTTCAATTGTAAGTATAATGACCCAGAGGGGGTGAATTGTAAGCATACAATAAGTATCCAGCAACAAAAGTGGGCAACCTGTGCAGGGACAGCAATAATGAGAACCCAGGTAGATTTCACTGGTAGGGCAATTGGCAGTATAGCACCTTATGTCATACACAGGGATGTGTTACTGACAGCAACCTAATGTGTGCATAGCTACCTACATTGTGCTAACTTGGAGTATGTAAAATGCTACACAACTCTAATACAAAAACATAACAGTGGGCAGGTGCTGCCTAAATAGGACAACCATGGAGGCTTCTGTTCGACCTCTGTCTGCTCATCAGATAAATATCCATGAAAAATATGTAGAAATATCTATTTTATTTATTTATGTTTTATTTTTTCAGGAAGAGCCTTATGTGATGTTTAAGAAGTCTGATACCCCTCTGTTTGGCAAAGACAGATTTGAAGGCTTTTGCATTGACCTCCTAAAAAAGATTTCAGAAATCCTTGGATTTGAATATGACATACGCTTAGTGGAAGATGGTAGATACGGATCTCAAGATGAAAAAGGACAGTGGAATGGTCTGGTGAAAGAGCTCATTGATCATGTAAGTGATTCCTTTACACCTCATTAAATAGCGGCATGTGCTGTAAATCCTATACATAAATGGGTAACATTATGAGATGTCTTGATATCTCAGGATTATTATGGGTCAGTAGAGCTTCCAGTGGTAATCACCTTTTAGTAGACCTATAGGATCATTTTCATTCTACAAATATTGCCCACTCAATATGAGTTAAGATGTAAAAACACTCCCTTAATAATATATATGGTTTGTAAACCAAGTAGTGCAGGGAATGACATTCAAATAACATAACAAAAAATGCATACATTAAATGTATTGATATACATATTATCTGATATTTATCATGAAATTATATGAAATTTAGCAAGCTGAATTTGCTTTAATTCCCTACATTATGGAGCAACTGTTTTTGACAAGCAAAATCATGTTACATATGTAATCATATTAAAGGATGTAGTTGCAATCTATCCACACGGTGTTAAAGAGCACTGAAAGTACTTGTATCCATGGAAATAAATAAAAAAAAAATAATTAAATATCAAGTACCAATTTGACATGTAATGGTTTCAAAAACTGTCATCATTAAAGTTAGGCCCACCAAAAAATTTCAAGTCATTTAAAGCTGGACATTAATGGCCTGAACCATCTAATATCTCTTGGGATACTCTTCCCTCTGGACTTTAACTTTCTATGTAAAGTTACACTTCCCACTTCTTCACAGAAACCTAAAAAAATATGAAAAATCCAATATATATGAATAATTGCAATAGCAGGCTGCACTGTATGACAATGATAATCCAGGTGCAAATATCTTACTATCAAACTCCTTATGGGAAGTAAGAAGCTGGTTTTAATGTTAACGCTCCCGTATCCATCTAAAACTGAGATAGCTACTGTAAGTTAACTAACATTTGAGCAAATTCTGCAGGGAACCTCCCTTAGTAGGCTGTGTAAAATTAAACAATAAACATTATAGGTGGTAGAGTACAAAGGGAACTTACACATATGCATATTGTTGAGTACTGATTCTTACGTACATATTTATCCCTCATTAAATAGTGGCATGTGCTGTAAATCCTATACATAAATGGGTAACATTATGGGATGTCTTGATTTCTCAGGATTGTTATGGGTCAGTAGAGCTTCCAGTGGTAATCAGAATAGAATGTAAACCTTTTAGTAGACCTATAGGATCATTTTCATTCTACAAATATTGTCCCCTCAATATGAGTTAATATGTAAAAACACTCCCTTAATAATATATATGTTATGTAAACCAAGTAGTGCGGAAAATTACATTCAAATAATATAACTAAAATTGAGTAAATTAAATGGATTGATATACATATTATCTGATCTTTATCTTATAATTATATGAAATTTGGCAAGCTGAATTTGATTTAATTCCCTACATTATATCTGTCACATGGGATCCCAAGCCCATGCAGAAAGTTAGCATGGGGTCTTCATGCTTAATAAAGTAAACACAGTGCATTTACTTGTGTGTGTAATGCATGGACATATTTGTATTTAAAATATGTATTTTACAGTTTTGCTGCAAGTGAGAAAAGTGTGTGTGTGTGTGTGTGTGTGTGTGTGTGTGTGTGTGTGGGGGGGGGGGGTCATGTTTTAACAATGAATATCTCATAAATAAAACATATGTGAGTATCTAATGATTTTATAAATTATTGTTCAGAATGGTTTGCACATTTAGAGAGAGTGAGAATTGCAAAAAACACACAATTTAGTACATGAGTTACTGAGGTTGAAGTATTAAAAGGGCATATCATTTGAAAAATGAAATGATTTGATCAAATTAAAAGTAATTATTTAACTTCGTCAGCCACGTGAGTTTAGAGTGCATAGATAGATAAATAGATAGATAGATAGATAGATAGATAGATAGATAGATAGATAGATAGATAGATAGATAGATAGATAGATAGATAGATAGATAGATAGATTATTATATATTACTTATATTTTATTATATACTATAAACCAATGCATCTGTTATTTCAAACCTTTATTAACAAATATGCTCCTTAAGCAATAACAGTTTTCATTCAATGCTGAAAGCTTTGCTAAAATCTTTAATTTCCTGTACAATATATACTGTACATAGCAAGTTGACAAGTAAGGGTTAAACAAATCCCATTGTTGGAAATTCTCTGCTGCCTATAACCATCCTGAAATTACAACTAGTGTTCTGTACGCAATCAGAGACTCGGTTTTCAAGAGAGAAAAGGTTAGGCAGAAAATTCAGATTTTTTTCTTCATTGGTTAAACTACTGAGAATAATTTTAATGGATTCAATGTCCTCTGCTTTAGCAAGAGCTATCATTATTAGCAATATGAAAACATGTCTCCATGACAACAAGCGCTGCCACTAATCAAGCTTTGATTGGTCAGCTTTGATGCTCCAATTCTTTGAGTTATTTAATGTCTTTTTAATTGTATAAAATGCAACAACATTAATGTTTTAGGAACTTGTGGGAGATTGGCCCAATAAAACAGAACCCCATTAAGAGAAGCAGCCTTGTTCATTATCTATATTGTCCCATACGTACATTCTACATCACAGTCCAAGTGCAGCAGGCACATTTTGTCAGCCTGATGGATTGCTAGCAGAAAGAAAACATTGACTTGATTACAAGATAGTACTGCTGTATTCAGCTTGATGAAAGTGCTGTGCATTTTATAGTCAGGGATCAACAGAGAAAGGAAGTGAGGGCATTTTTCAGAGGATACCACCTAAGTAGTCACCTAGGTATCTTCAGGATCTGTTGCAATAGGGGGTGGCACGTGATTTGTTACCTGATCAATATATTATCAGCCAAGTACATAAAAAAGTTGCTAATAGTATTATTATGAGGGGCATTCAAGTCAAACTGGGACTTTTGAGTTTATTTAATAAAATAACACATTTAAAGCAGTGGAAACTGCATTTATTTTTCAGCATACTCATTTGCTACATTAATACACTTATGCCAGCATATAACTAATAAATTCTGGGATACGTGTACTATTTAACTTGAATGCTTCAGCATAGAAAGATTTGTCAGTATGCCTGAACCATCCTAGGACAACCTGCTTCACCTTGTCATCGGTGCTGAAATGCTGACCTCTGAGAAACTCTTTTAGGGGTCCAAACATGTGGAAATCTCTCAGAGCGAGGTCTGGGCTCCCAGCCGAGTTGATGTAATGTGTAAGTACTAAGTAATGATCAAACCGGGCCTATTTTCCACAGACACGTATGCACATGCAAACGCAATTGTTCAAATTTTTTTTGTGGTGGTGAGTCCGCATGCTTCCACTGCTTTTGTGCTCATTTTGATTCTGGAGTGAAATGATGTGCCCAGGTTTTGTCACATGTAATGATGCTATCCAGAAAATGCTGGCCTTCCCTGTCAAAATGCTCCTTCAACGCAGAGCAGACTTCAACTCTTCTGCACCAGTCAAAAGAGGGAAGCTGTCTTGGTGCCTAGCGTGTGCTAATTTTTCAAAAATGCAAAAGTTCATGAATGATTGTGTTCACCGTTCCCCCCAGAAAGATAGGTCTCTTGTTCAATGTCATGACAGGTTATGCATCGATTATTCAGAATCACGCACTGAATGTTCACAGGAATGATTGCTGTGGACTGGGAACCACCATGGCCGGGACCATCTCTGATGGACATACAGCCATCTTTGAAACATTTACCATTCAAATGTCTTACTGTGTCTGAGCTTCACATCACGTAGTGTGCTTGAAGTCTTCTGTAGATATCCACGGGTTTTACGCCTTCGTTTACAAGAAACTTCATCACCACAAGCTGTTCTATGCACACACTAGCACTGTTGTCTGCCATCTTGATTAACAGTCTCTGTATTGGCCGCGACATGTGCGCCGCCTATTAGTAATAGGACACACTTGCCACTTACTACTAGGTGTGGTATCGTCACACTAGCATCCATTTTTATACCTGTAAAATGAAAGGTCCCGGTTTGACTTGAACGCCCCTTGTAGCAATCAACATGACAAATAAAACAAATTATGTAACTAAAGTATCAGTCTACTTGAAATGTATATTTAGGGTACAGGTGAGATTTGGTGGCTGTTCATCTCTTATGAACTCTAGGGTGGGATATCCTTTTCATAGGTTCTACTGCTCTAACTGCCTTGCAGTTTTGTACCCACCCACTAACCTTTGGGTTTTCATCTTAAAGCCGAACTTTACCCATAACAACTGGATAAAAAATAATCTGCATACATTCTACATTAATGATTATGTTTAGAGATAGCCTTGCGGTTCGCCCCGCGGTCGGTTTGCGGCGAACTTTGTGCTTTTGCTATTCGCCAAAACGGCGGACATATGCCGCTGTTCGCGGCCGCCATATTCTTTTACATTGTGAAGAACTTTGACCCATGACACATCCATCATGTGGTACAGGACAGCCAATTGAGACATTTCAGCACATGGACATACCCCCTACCTTATAAATAGATCTGATCTGGCTGCCATTTTACATTCTGTCTTTTGTCAGTGTAGGGAGAGGATGCTGTGTGGAGCAGGGACAGTCTGTAATCCCTAGCTATTAGGTCCACAAAAGTCATTTTAAGGACTGGTATAGGTGTACTATTGTTTGGTGTGCAGTATATAGGGGTGTAATACACTTATAATATACTTTCAAATATAGAAAGCATATTATAGTTCATTTCTATTGTGCAGCATTGTGACTTCAGTGCTGAGCGATTCTGCAGCTCTCTTTTGTCAGTGTAGGGAGAGGTTGCTGTGTGGAGCAGGGACAGTCTGTAATCACTAGCTATTAGGTCCACAAAAGTCCTTTTAAGTACTGGTATAGGTGTACAGTATATAGGGGTGTAATACACTTATAATATACTTTCAAATATAGAAAGAATATTATAGTGCATTTCTACTGTGCAGCATTGTGACTGCTGAGCGGTTCTGCAGCTCTTTTGTCAGTGTAGGGAGAGGTTGCCATGTGTCACAGGGACAGACTGTAGTGACACAAATGAAGGTGTCCGAGACCCCACAGTCAATGCTCGTATCCCCCCCTCGAGGGGATACACTCTTCCGGGTACAAGTCCCCGGGTATTCGTGCCCAGAACAATGGCGTCTGCCACTTTTGTACCCTCTTCCGGCATGCACAGCGGGTAGACCACACCCACTGCACTGCTGCCGAGAGAGGACACCCAATAGCCACCCCATCACCTGTGGTTCAACCGCGGGTACAAGTGTCAGCACCACCTATACACCTAAGGGAAACTACACGCCAGGTGAAAGAGCAGCAAGGCAGAGTTCAAACAATTAGAAGACCCGAGCCAACTATTGCTCCGGTCACCCCTAAATTTGGGATACCCACTACAATAACTTATAAAAAAAAAATGATGGCAACTTTTCCTAAAGCAAGATCATCTCCTGCACCCCCTTCATAGCCTGGCCTGGCCTTGCCTCTCCTCCATGGCCTTCATGCACTCCTGAATTGACGAAATTTCACAGATAAAAAAGAATGCTTGTCGTTGTCGATCCCAGATTCGCTTAATACTTCTGTTATGTCAGCTAGTAAGTATTTTGTGGCTGCAAATATGACCTGGAGGTTTTTAATGTTCGCCTGCCATTAAAATTAATGGGACCTGCCGTGAACCTGGGGTTCACGAACATTTGTGCGCGTTCGCGAACCGTCCCATTAGATGTTCGTCCATCACTAATTATGTTACCAAAATTAGTGTGTGATGTAAACTGCCACCAGTATTGTTTCTGTTTCTTCTTGCCAGAGCCTACTATTTTGCTGAAACCCAAGAGCCCCTGAGCAGCAGTAAATCTTCATGCTATCAGCAGATTTGCCTCTAGTGGCTCTGACAGTTCTTAAAAATAGAGAGCAACTGAGTATGTGCAGATTGGGTCAGTGTATTACTGGATTGTAAATGGTATAGGCATTTCTATTTAATGTTTTACATAGCTATACCTGCAAAAGTGGCCTGCCTGAAATGATCAATCAGAACTTAATTTTCTAAAGTTCTAGACCAAAGTTCCATTTAAAAAGTAACCATCCAACAGGGAAGAATATACCTCCTCAAAATAGACTGTAAATAGACTGGCCATACATAGGATGGCTATACGTGGATCTGTTTTTGACGATCAGTCAGAGGGGCTAGTCCAACAAAAAAAAAAAAAACTGTACAAATTCCACCATCCACACAATCAAGGTGGATGGAGGACTCCTCCTCACTGTGTTTTTGTATTCTGACAGTGGGAACTCCTCCACTGTCAGAATACACTGACCAGTGCTGCAGCTGATTGGAAAGGGGCATTTTCAAACAAGCTGGTTCAAAAGAAGTTGATCATTAGATTGACTTCTCTGCAATGGGAGCAGCCATAAATGGATTGAAATTTGACTGGTTCCTGCTAAACCAGACAAATTTTGATCCATCTATGGCCAGCTTTAGAAAATCAAGCATCAAATTCTCACCACCACTTCCTCAAAAGTATAAGTAACTATTAGGTGTTTTATCTTTTCTGTAACTATCAAAAACTGAAATATCAGTTTTGTGTGGACTGTCTATTTCATGAATAATTAATATAATAGTTACTGATGGAAACATGAAAAGATAGCAGGAAAAAAAAGCTAATTTTCTATTTACGCTGTTTTTATAAGCAGGAAAAATGTTTCCTTCTGCATGGTAGGAGGTAAAGGAACTAAAAGACAGTATGGAAGTATACTGTGTACACTGCTTTCCTTCAACACAAATAGTAGGGGCCCGTAACCAGAAACTGTGAGTACAGTATAGTGTTCCACACTGCTACCAGTGGTGGTAATAAAATATGGGGTTCTCGGGTGCACAAGGATGATCAGAGACAATCGAGGACATCACCATGTAAAAGAGGAAGCACTTTCTGGGCTTCATATAATGCTATACAATTCAGATCTTTAAGGGGTTGCAATCAAATGTCTACCTATGTACTCACTAAAACCAGCCCTACTATGGGTGCTAAATATGTTTTTCACAGGTAAAATAGAATTTTGCAGAGGAAAAAAAAGGATATAAAATGCTATAGTGGTGGCTGACCGATATGGATGGAAAACTATGGGCCATTTTTAAAAGAAATAACGTCAACTTGACATAGCTACCAGAGTACTATAATTATGAAAAGCTACAAGTGGCCATTATCTTCCTTATCTGCAGTCTGTTTTTCTGCTTCTGTATTAGCCCTTCCTCCATTCCCCATGTGAATTGCAGCTGAGTTCACAAAATATTACAGTTTTCTACCACATGCATGGCTCTGGTCACCTTACGGCATTAAGAGGTGTGAGACTGACAACATGTCTGTCTATCACCTCTGAATTGAAGGCAGCTGTTAGCTTGCTGGCATACACAAACTAAGGTGAATATTAGTGGACAAGTATGCCGGTTTACATCAACCATCTATAACCACTTGTACAAGAGTCAAAGGTCTACAGATCTGTCTCTCACAGCATATACCGCTTTCACAGTAATAGTAAAGCCTGGTAATGGCTTCCAAATGAGCACTCAAGTTAGCTTTTTTTTCTGTGTATTGTACACTGTATTTCAGCAAGAATGTCTGTTAACCAGCTGCATTGTGGAGCTTAAAAGCACACACGGGTTAGAAGTACTTTGCAAGGCCATAAAACTGCACTATTGTTTTGTTATTTTAAATATCATTTGTACAAAGCTGTATTGAGAACTAAGGATGACCCGAACACCCCCCGGTTCGGTTCGCCCCAGAACTTGCGAACAGGCAAACACGCGAACACCATTAAAGTCTATGGGACAGGAACATGAAAAATAAAAAGTGATCATTTTAAAGGCTTATGTGCAAGTTATTGTCATACAAAGTGTTTGGGGACCTGGGTCCTGCCCCAGGGGACATGTATGATTGAAAAAAAAAGTTTTAAAAACAGCCGTTTTTTCAGGAGCAGTGATTTTAATAATGCTTAAAGTGAAACAAGAAAAATTTAATATTCCTTTAAATATCGTGCTTGGGTGCTGTCTATAGTATGCATGTAAAGTGGCACAGTTTTCCCGTGTTTAGAACAATACCAAAACAAAATAAAATTTCTAAAGCAAAAAGGTAATTTAAAACTGATTGCGGCTGTAATGAATTGTCGGGTCTCGGCAAATTAGATAAAACTCATTGAAAAAAAAAACAACATGGGTTCCTCCCGAGTCCATTACCAGGCTCTTTGGGTCTGGTATGAATATTAAGGGGAACCCCAAACCACAAAAAATAAAAAATGGCATAGGGGCCCCCCACAATCCCTACCAGGCCCTTATCTGAGCATGCAACCTGGCAACCTGGCTTGTTAAAGGGGGCTTCCAGATTCCGATAAGCCCCCGACCAGCAGACCCCCACAACCACCGGGCAAGGGTTTTGGGAATGAGGCCCTTAGCCCCATCAACATGGGGACAAGGTGCTTTGGGGGTGACTCCAAAGCATCCCACCATGTTGAGGGCATGTGGCCTTGTATGGTTGAGGAGGGGGGCGCTCTCTCATCCCCCCTCTTTTCCTGCAGCCTGCCAGGTTTACAAGCTTGGATAAGGGTCTGGTATGGATTTTGGGGGGACCCCTGTGCCATTTTTTTAAAATTTGGCACAGGGTTCCCCTTAATATACATACAGACCTGAAGGGCCTGGTATGGATTTTGGGGGGACCCCCCACGCGATTTTTAAAAACATTTTGGGTTTGGGGTTCCCCTTAATATTCATACCAGACCCAAAAGTCATGGACTGTGGAGGGGGGGGGGATGCCTTTTTTTTTTCAACGAGTTTTATCTATATTGCTGAGACCCGAGAATTCATTACAGCTGCAAACAGTTTTAAATTACTTTTTTTCTTTAGAAATTTCATTTTGCTGTGGTATTGTTCTAAACACAGGAAAACTGCCCACTTTACAGGCATACTATAGACACCCCTCAGGGATGATATTTATTTTATTGTTTATTTGTTTTATTGTTTCACTTTAAGCATTATTAAAATCACTGCTCTCGAAAAAACTTGAGTTTTTAAAACTTTTTTTTGCATTGATACATGTCCTCTTGGGCAGGACCCGGGTCTCCAAAAACTTTTTATGACAATAAATTGCATATAAGCTTTTAGAATGAGCACTTTTGTTTTTTCATGTTGATGTCCCATAAACTCTAAAGCCTCATACACACGGTCAGATTTTCCGATGGATTCTGTCCTATCGGACAATGTTGTCGGAAATTCCGACCGTGTGTAGGCACCATCGGACAGTTTCCATCGGATTGTCCGACGGACAAAGTTCTATCTCCTGCTGGATAGATTTTTCGACAACAAAGTCAGATCACACCAATTCCGATCGTGTGTAGCGAATTCCGACGGACAAAGTGCTACGCATGCTCAGATCACATTACAAGACCAAAGCTATTGGCTACTAGCCTCTACGTAGTCCCGTCGTACGCAACGAACGTCACCACGTTCAGAATGATCAGATTTTCCGACAACTTTGTCCGACCGTGTGTACGCAAAACCAACATCGGACAAAGTACGACGGACATGATCCGACGGACCTGGTCCTCGGATAATCCGATCGTGTGTATGGGGCTTAGCGGTGTTTCACGGCTTTTGAATTTGCTGCGAACACTGCATAATGTTCACTGTTAGGTGAACACCCGATGCTCGAGTCGAACTTACGTTCGAGTTGAACATTGGGCTCATTCCTATTGAGAACTGATGATCTGTACAGAACATAAATACTGATGAGGTCCTTGTTATTTTAACTTATCTCGTTTTCTGAAAGAGAAGTTCCTGTGGTTCACTGTGGCAAATCAGTCATAACCCGATGAGTTTCTACCGATACAGCTCATGTAACCACCTTTCAGCTAATGTATTTTTAGTTTCTTGATGAGTAAGATTTTCCTTTAAGAGCCAGTCCAACATTTTTTTTCATTACATACCATATATTTTATGTTTATTCCATTCTTTCCCTATCGCCCACTCAGTGGTGGAATGGTGTTCAGTTTAAGAGTAATTATTAGCCCCCCCTGCATATAATTAAAGCTGAATGCCAGGCTAAATGAAATGCTGTACATAGAAAGGATCTCTTGCTAAAGTATTTGCATTCTTGGCTATCCAGCTCAGAGATTTACACAGCTATGTCACACAGCACAGTCCAGGGTACTGACAGGGAAGGGGACCTAATTTTACTCTACCACAGTTCAGTAAGCCCCTGTTCACACTGGTGCGACTTGTCAGTTCAGAATCGCATGACGAGAAGTGCCCTATTATTGGGAATGGAACTGTTCAAATCTGAGTGACTCTGATTTTGAGGTGCCGCACTGATTTGAAAAAAAGGCTTGCTGAACAATTTTTTAGGATTTCAGGTGCAACTTGCTAAGATATCTGTGCCTGAAGTCGCATGGATGTTAGGCAAGTCGCACCTGAAAAGGCACTTACCTGCGGCTTTGAAATTGTGCTACTTCAAGTGAAGTAGCACAACTTCCAAGTTGCATTTAGTGTGAACCAGGGCTAAAACGTACAGGTGTTTTCCCTCCCCCAGCCTTTGGCTGTGATTTGAGCATTCATCCATATGTTAGTTCTACACCAACAGCAATTTTCCAGAATGTTTTTTCCCCAGTTGCATAATATACTAACAAAAATCACTGTAGTTGACTTTTAAAATGTATAATTGTATGTAAAAAGAAAGTGTGAAATTGAGCGAATAGGATAACAATTATGCTATTGTGGTAAAGGGAACACACAGAGGCGTAGCTTAACGTTTGTGGGCCACCGATGCAAAAGTTGATTTGGGGCTCCCCCACTACCACCCAACGCTTCCACCATACACCAAGATACTTTCATGTTTCAAGTGGCTAAAACAGGGGTAGGCAACCTTTTAGAGGAAGATATCTACCTAAACAACATGTCAGAGATCAAAGATCACCAGGGTTTGCTCCCCCTTTTTTTAAAGAAATTAACTCTCAAGGCCTAACTAAACAGTAAGCAAAACTTAGAAAAATATAATAAAAACAAATGTTACTGTAAAAATATGTGCATTGTCAGTCAGTAGGGCAGTATATGGTGTGTGAACAATGTCACTAGGGCTGAGGACAGTGTCAGCAGGGCAGTGGATGGTATGTAAATAGTGTCAGTGTGGCAGCGGACGATGTCAGTAGGGCAGAGGTTGGTGAGAGTAGTACAGAGGATGGTGTGTGAATAATGTCAGTAAGGCAGAGGATGGTGTGTGAACAGTGTCAGTAGGGCAGTGGACGGTGTCAGTAGGGCAGAGGTTGATGTCAGTAGGGCAGTGGACAGTGTCAGGAGGGCAGAAGTTGGTATCAGTACGGCAGAGGTTGGTGTCAGTACGGCAGAGGTTTGTGTCAGTAGAGCAGTGGATAGTGTCAGGAGGGCAGAGGTTGGTGTCAGTAGGGCAGTGGACAGTGTCAGTAGGGCAGAGGTCGGTGTCAGTAGAGCAGTGGACAATGTCAATAGGGCAGAGGTTGGTGTCAGTAGGGCAGTGAATGTGTCAGTAGGGCAGTGGACGGTGTCAGGAGGGAAGAGGTTGATGTCAGTAGGTCAGTGGACAGTGTCAGTAGGACAGCGGTTGGTGTCAGTAGAGTAGTGAACAGTGTCAGTAGGGAAAAGGTTGATGTCCGTAGGGCAGTAGACAATGTCAGCAGGGCAGAGGTTGGGGTCAGTAGAGTTGTGGACAGTGTCAGTAGGGCAGTGGACAATGTCAGTAGGGCAGAGATTGGTGTTAGTAGAGCAGTAGACATTGTCAGTAGGGCAGAGGTTGGTGTCAGTAGGACAGTGGATGTTTCAGTAGGTGTCTGGCAGAGGTGTGCTAGTGTTGGCACCCAGGGCAATTGCCTTGCATCTCTTGTGGGGTACCTGGCAACCGGAATCTCTTTGATTTGCTGGGGGTAAGAAGACATGTGCTGGTGGTGATTTGGAAGGAGCAAGAACTTGTGTTAGGAGGGGGGTCAGATCTGAAGCCCTTGTAGCACAATTCCTTTCCATTCCAAAAGACCCCCTTGCACATGTCCTTTTACCCACCACTCCCTTAAATCACAGCATGAATCTGTGTTACCTGCCTATTCCCCCCATCCTCCCTCCTGGTCACTGTGTCCCCATTCACTGCAAGGCTCCCCCTTCCTCCCTGGCTCTTTCTTCTGTCTTGTTTACAAGGGTCAAGAGGAGGAGGTGGCTACAGGGTAAAGAAAAGCTGGCTGGCAAAAATGCTGTTGCGGCATTTGGAACCCGGGGTGCCCCAGAAGAGATGCGGGACATACATAACTGGTTTTCCCACCCTAGGGCACCCGGCACTGGGCTCCATGATGTGTGTGGATCACTTGTATTCTCCTTCTGCAGCAGCTGAATGTCGGTGATAGAAGAGGAGAAGCCGGCATTCAGCTGTCGCAGAAAAAAAATACAAGTAATCAATTCTAGTAAATTCCACCCCACCAGTCCTGTGTGACTGGGAGGACACACGTGCCACTGTGAAGCATTGGAGGGGTCGCCCTTGTGACCCCTGCAACCCCTGATGCTACACCCACGGGAACACAGTCATTTTATCATCACAAAATGATGGAGTATTCTTTGTATCAATACCATCAGTGGCAGCCCGTGCACTGTGGGCGCACGGGCACCACCCCCCCATCCATGCGCCTGACCGCTTTCAGGATGATGGACGCATGGATTCCTATGGCGGGGTGGTATATTTTGAAGCACCTGATTAGAGCCAGAGGCTCTAATAGGCTTCAAAATAGGGTGGGCTCGGGGAGGAAAAAAGTGCGCCCTGATCCCACCCAATTGTGTGACAATAGCAAATAAATTTTCGCTATTTTCACACTAATCTTCCTCCTGGCCAATCAGGAGGCAGGACATCAGACCTGGTTCCTGATTGGCCAAAGTGCTAGGCCACCCTATTGGATGCCTGGCGCTTAGGAAGAGGAGCGAGGAGACTCGCTCTGGAGTGGAGGTCCCCGCCGATATGAGAGGTAAATTCCCCTCGGCTGAGTCGGCTGCATCCCCCCACCCACCTCTGCATGCAGGGGGGTGCCAGAGCTGTGATCCGCACGTGGGGGGGGGTGATGGGCACAGTGGCTGCATTTGGTGGGCACATGTGGCTGCATTTGATGGGCACAGGTGGCTGCATTTGATGGGCAAGTGGCTGCATTTGATGGGTACAGGTGGCTGCATTTGATGGGCATAGGTGGCTGCATTGGATGGGCAAGTGGCTGTATTTGATGTACACAGGTGGCCGCGTTTGAAGGGCACAAGTGGCTGTCTTTGATGGGCACAGGTGGCTGCATTTGATGGGCAGGTGGCTGCATTTGATGGGCACAGTGGCTGTATTTGATGGGCAAGTGGCTGCATTTGATGGGCAAGTGGCTGTGTTTGATGGGCACAGGTGGCTGCATTTGATGGGCAAGTGGCTGCATTTGATGGGCAAGTGGCTGTGTTTGATGGGCACAGGTGGCTGCATTTGATGGGCAAGTGGCTGCATTTGATGGGCACAGGTGGCTGCCTTTGATGGACACAAGTGGCTGCGTTTGGGCACAAATGGCTGCATTGGATGGGCACAGGTGACTGCGTATGATAGGCACAAGTGGCTGCGTTTTATGGGCACAATGACTGCATTTGGGCACAGGTGGCTGCATTTGATAGGCACAGGTGGCTGCATTTGATGGGCAAGTGGCTGCGTTTGATGGGCACAATGGATGCGTTTGATGGGCACAATGGCTGCGTTTAATGGGCACAAGTGGTTGCATATGATGAGCACAAGTGGCTGCAATTGGTGGTGGGGGGGGGGGGGGTTCAGTATTTTTCAGTTTATTTGCATCCCCCACAAATTTTGAGCACCAGCCACCACTGATTACCATTACTTGAATCTTGACTTCCAGCAGTCCCTGGTATAGTTGTAAATTAGGGATAATATTTCTGTATGTTGTTTATTTTTGTGAAATCATGTTGCTTCCTTAACTTCCAGTTTTTCATATAAAAGATAACTGTGAAGGAGCATATAAAAGCTGTTATTTTCATTGGGTAATTGATAGATTCATTAATTCATTAATTGATTCATTCATTCAATTTTATAGTACAAACATTGCTCACTGTTTCTATGCATTCATTTACATCCGTTAAAGGGATCAAACTACTATTATTATTATCATTGTTATTATTAATATAATACAGGATTTATATAGTGCCAACAGTTTGCATAGCACTTTACAATGTTAGGGCAAACAGTACAATTACAATACATTTCAATACAGGATGAATCTGAGGGCCCTGCTCTTTAGGCCCATTTCACACTGGGGCGTTTTTTATCCGGTACAGCACTAAAAATAGCGTCTGTATACCGCCTGAAAAAATCCGGCCCCTTTAACTCCAGTGTGAAAGCCGGCGGGCTTTCACACTGGAGCGGTGCGCTAGCAGGACGGTCAAAAAAGTCCTGCTAGCAGCATCTTTGGAGCGGTATAGGAGCGGTGTGTTCACCGCTCCTATACAGCTCCTTCCCATTGATTAGAATGGGACACCGCGGTGACACCGCGGCAATACCGCCGCAAAGCGCCGCTACGGCGGTGCTCTGCGGGGGGTCTTTAACCCTTTTTCGGCCGCTCGCGGGGGGTAAAACCGCACTGCGAGCGGCCGAAAACCACGGCTAAAACGACGGTAAAGCAGCGCTAAATATAGCGCTGCTTTACCGTCACCGCGGCTCCCCGCCCCAGTGTGAAAGGGGCCTTAGAGCTTACAATCTAAAATGGAGGGTCAAGTGTTACAAAAGGTAATAACTGTGGAGGATGAGCTGATGGGGAAAACAAAAGCACCGCTGTTAGGTAAAGGCAGTATAGGCTTCTCTGAAGAGAAAAGTTTACAGGGATCACCTAAAAGTGGATATAGTAGGACAGATTGGGGTAGGAAATTCCAAAGGATGGAGAGGCTCGAGAGAAGTCCTGGGAGGTGAGCATGGGAGGAGATGACAAGGGAACTAGAGAGCAAGAGGTCTTGGTAGGAATGAATGAAGAAACTGATTTGGTTGGTATTTTGAGACTAAGATAATGATGTATCTGGGGGGCAAGTTGTGGTTGGCTTTGTAAATTATTGTTAGTATTTTGAATTTAATTTGGTGGGTGAGTGGCAGCCAGTGGAGGGATTGGCAGAGATGGATAGCAGACACTGAGTGGTTTGTAAGGTTGATGAGTCTGGCAGCAGCATTCATGATGGACTGAATAGGGTATAGCCTATTTAAAGGTAAGGCAATGAGGAGGGAGTTGTAGTAGTTTAGGCGAGGGATAACCAGGGAGTGAATTAGGAGATTTGTGGTGTCATTGGTTAGGAAGGGGCATATTTTGAAGATGTTGTGAAGGTTGAGGCGGCAAACTTTGCAAAGTGATTGGATGTCGACCAAAAGGAGAGTTCAGTGTCCAGGATAACATCCAGCACCCTTGCAAGCGGGGACAGGTTGATGATTGCACCATTAGTCTTGACAGAGGGGTCAGGAAAAGGGGCACGTGGGGGAGGAAATGTTATGAGCTCGGTTTTGGACAGGTTGAGTTTAAGAAAGTGGTGTGACATCCAGCCTGATATGTCTGTTAGTAAATGCGTAATACGTGAGGAGACTAATGGAGTGAGCAGATTGGCAGAGAGATAGATTTGGGTGTCATCGGCTTAGAAATGATGATGAAAGCAATAGGAGGCTATCAGCTATCAGGGTGGAGGTGTAGATTGAGAATAGGAGAGGTCCAAGAATAGAACCCTGACGAAGAAAGGATGTGGAGAGGAGGAAGTAGAATTGAAAGTGAGACTGAAGGTGCGATGGGATAGGTAAGATGAGAGCCAATGAAGAGCACAGTCACGGAGATCAAAGGAGTAACGTTTTTTTGAGGAGGAGGGGGTGGTCAACTGTATCAAAGGACCCAAACAAGGAGCACAGAGAAGTGTCCATTGGTTTTTGCTGTTAGTAAGTCATTTGTGAGTTTTAGGTAGGCAAAATTCAGGCTGAAGTGGATCAAGAAGGTTATCCTTTTTGGAGGAAAAGGGGAGCAAGGAGATATGGCATAGGTTGTTGAGATTTATGGGGTACAAGAAAGGCTTTTTAACTATGTGATTGATACCAGAAGAGAGGGAGAGATTGAAGATGTGGGTTTGAGAGTGTAGGATAGAGTCAGAGGGTGACTGCAGTATTTGAGAGGGAACTGGGTTCAGGGGACAAGTGGTTAGGTGGGCATTAGAAATAAGTTAATTAACCTTGTCTATAGCAGCAGGGTTGAAAAAGAGGAGTGTTGATTGTACCTGTAGACATGGGGTGTTAAGTGGGGGTATATCTGTAGAGTGGAGATTTCATCATTAATTTAATCAATCCTGTTTTTTAAGTACTTGGCGATCTCCTGGGTACTATACCGATAGTAAACAGTGCTAGCAATGGCGATAAAGTAAACATACAAAAATACAGGTGAAGGATATATTCATATCAGTGACCACAAAAAATGATTATCGTCATAAATGTGTCAAATATATATACATACGGTGCATAAAAACGTCTCTTAATGCAGTGTCCAGCAAGATATAAACACAAAACATAATAAATGCAAAAAAAAGAAGAAAAAAGTGTCCCCTTTAAGGGCCAAACTCACCAAGCAGACAGATGAAGCAAGCAGGCAGATAAAGCTGGCCAAACAGACAACATAAGCTGATAGTATATGGAGATTCCAAGAAGCGATGGATATGCACAAGCAGGCAAGTAAAGCTGATTAAGCAAATAGCATAGGCTGGCGATATGAAAAAAGCTCCAGGAAGCGACAGATACACACGAAATCACAAGGGTATTTCCAAAATAGGTTTCCACCGACATGAAAAAAAGAAACGTCATACAGTGAAGTACTGTGAGGCTTAATTTTAGGGCTGCGCGCTAGGCGCTACTTACAGAATGCAATGAGGCAGCAAACATTCAGAGAGAAACTTCCGTGATCGCCGATCAACGGCATGCGTTCCACGGAGGTAGGAAATGGCGTCAATGGTTACAACATGAGCCGGAAATTACGTTGATGCGTTTCGCCCCTCCTCCAGGGCATTATCACAGACACTGGGATCTCCTGGGTAATGAGTGAGTTAGTGGGTGGAGGCAGTGGAGGACGAAGTACAGAGTTAAAGGTAGGGAAGAGTTGATGGGGACTGGATGAGAAGGTGTTAATGAGAGTGACAAAATAGGTCTGCTTGGCAGTGTGGAGGCAAGAATTGTATTTTTGGAGGGCAGATTTATATTGGTTGAAGTCTCTGTGAGACTTATGCCCCATACACACGGTCGTAAATTCTGACCACAAAGATTTTGTCTGACACTGGTGTTGCATACACACAGTCGGACAAAGTTGTCGGAAAATCCTATCATTCTGAACGTGGTGACGTTCGCTGCGTACGACGGAAGTACGTAGAGGCTAGTAGCCAATAGCTTTGGTCTTGTAATTTGATCTGAGCATGCGTGGCACTTTGTCCGTCAAAATTCTCTACACACGATTGGAAAAAGTCTGATCGGACTTTGTTGTTGGAAAATTTGAGAGCAGGATCTCAATTTTTTTCCGTCGGAAATTCCTGTACGGGGCATTAGTCTTAAACCACAGATGCTCAAGAGCGCAGCTACGTTTTCTGAGACTTCTTGTGTCATCTGTTTGCCAGGGTTGTAGGGGTCGGGGCCTGATTCTGTGTGTAGTAAGGGGGGCAAGCTTGTTCAGGGCAGAGGACAGGGATCAATTGTAGACAGAATTGGCTAGATTGGGGCAGGACAGGGATGAGATTTTGTCATAGAAGTGGTAAGTAGCAGAATAGAGAAGAAAAGAGTTGAAGTAGCAAAGGTTTCTATGGGTAATTGTTAGGCGGTTGGAGGGAAAGGTGGTGGAAGACAGGGAGAGAACAAAGCTAATAAATTGGTGATCAGAAATAGGAAAAGGATTGTTGGAGATGTTCTACACGGTGCATAGGTAGGAGAATGCAAGGTCAAGGGTGTTGCCATCAGAGTGAGTAAAAGCATGTAACCATTGCTTCAGGTCAAATGAGGAGGTTCGACTAAGAAATTTAGAACATTTCTATAATGTGGGTGAATGACACATTTATTTATAGCACCACATCCCTTGGACAAATATTCAAACAGGAGGGTTTATTGGGTGGATTGTTAAAGGGTGCTAAGAATTACATATTTATAAATGAAAACATAACAGATTAAAACTTCATAATTTATTGATTTACAAGGTTAAAAAACATTAATATTGAAAAACACATTTGTTAAATGATCATTGGTGTATTCATTTGTGCGGCGATATAACAGTATATGTTCCCAACATGTTTCGCCCACTAGGGCTTCTTCAGGGTAATTTTAATGATGAGCATGGTATTAATAAGGGAGAATGTTAGCTTAAGTAAAATATTGGATCCATTATTAAAAAAAAGCTGGTGTGCTTCTGCTGGGTTCTGCAGAAGATCATATACTGCCTGCAGTTGGCTTCAATGCTAGTTATTGCACACTAGTGGGCCATAGTAGGAGACTTTTCCTTTTACTAGTCTAATTAAATGATGGACAAAGATCCTACATCATAAATACCCCACTACACACAATTCACTATAATAAAGAGGCAATACAAGTGAAAAGCGTCAATTAACATTTGCAATGTTATTTTGGGCACACATAAAGACTATATAATGCAATAAAGAAACATCTAAGAATTGCCAATTTATGTAGAAAATGTACTTAAGGAGTAATTTAAAGAGAAAAAAATGAATCCCTTTTGGGCGAACAATGTACATTGCAAGGATTTTAACAAACTTGTTTCTGCTCTGAAGAAAAGGCTGTTCCACTATGTCCTTTAGATACTGAATCTGAATGATAGTGACTAATTCATTTTAATTTTCTGGTGCACTTTCTGTGTTCTGATGAAAAACGTTGCAGTGTCTGCATCCTTTTAGAAGTGATTAACCCCTAAGGAGTATCTCACCAAAAATGGCATTGTTTATTGCAGGGGATGCATAAAACCTGACTTGTAATTTCATGCTTGGATGAAGCATTCAGATACATTTCTGTAGTTGTTCTGTACACCAATGCCTCCAGGTTGCCATATTGCATTGAATTTTACAGAAAATTACATCACTGCAGTTTGAAAGGGAAATGACAATATGGCTTCTATAGAAACTGCATATGCTACAGTATATTATTATTTTGTAATTCCTTTTTCCACAAGAGTGGAGTTATCCTTTAATGTTAAAGTAACAGCTATATTTAAAATTGATAAAACATGCTTAGGGAGTTAACATTTCCTGAAAGATCTTGCATTAATGACCCTATCTTGATCATACAGACAATCATGTGCACGCATGGACAATCACACACACTAGGACTCGTATGAATAAAAAAAAACAAAAAAACAAATAATCTACAAGTGTCTTTATTGGGTTTTAATGAAACACAGGCACATACACAAGTTAACAGTATTCATTTATATTGGTACTTTCTTTGACCACAATTTATATTAAAAAAACTTATTGGAGTGTCCTAAGGTTTAACATAGATGTGATGTGCAAATATAAACACGTTGAATGACTGGTAAGAAACTGCAATAGCCAAAAACAATAGAAGAGGGAGTCTGCCCATATGAGTTTTTAATCTAGAGCAGGGATCTCAAACTGACGGCCCTCCAGCTGTTGTGGAACTACAAATCCCATCATGCCTGACAGAGTCATGCTTGTAACTGTCAGCCTTGCAATGCCTCATGGGACTTGTAGTTTCGCAACAGCTGGAGGGACAAGAGGTATAGCTGGAGAAGTATATCCATATACATTTATTAAGGTAGACTTGCAAGATATTTGAGATATACTGTATGTAGCTCTTTTAGCATTGCTGATATGAAACCTTTTGGGATTACAGTTTCTATTTCTTGACACAAATAGGCCGTTGGCAACTGAAAGCTAATAGCACAGTGGTCAAAATTCATGCAAAATTAGATGATACAGTATCCAAGTAGAAAAAGGACAGTGGGTTGGTTTTTTGACCTATAACCATCACTTTTCCATCTTGTACTTCCTGCTGTAACCAGCTTAGTACCCCCCAGTAACATTAACATTTTGGTGCTCACACTGAGTAAGTAGACCAGTTTTAAGCATGGATTTGCCTAGATTATGTACCATAACGGCTGGTTGTGTGTTTATTTTCTTTAGTCTTCAAAAAAAAATCGATAAAAAAGAATCAATTTATGTTTAGTTGTCTTTATAGATTTTCACCACACTTCACTGTGCAGTCTGCTTGACTTTTGCAATATGTGTACATTTCATGCAAGCATACAACTCTAAGCTTACTTCACTTTTTTTTTTTTTTTTAACTCAAACTATTTGTATCGTAGAAAGAAAAAACTGAAGTTATCTAAGGTATAGTAATACAATTACTAAAGTTCTCATAACTGTCTCCAACAGATATCAGGAAAGTAAACTTTTTTCTGTAATTGGTAATTTGTCATTGTATTGATGAATTCTACTAACTAATAAACAAAGAAAATTAGAAAAGATTGTTGGGTTTTTATTAGCCATCTGATCCAAATGAGTGGAAGTACACTGGCTTTGTGGGGCAAAGGAGAGATAAGCAAGCCTACTTCACTTATGGCACTTTTATGAACCATTAGGTATTTATATGTATAGTTTGCAATCATTTAGCTCCAGCTCCAGCTCCAGCTCTTACTTCTATAGCCTCCAGTGTTAACTAGGCTCAATGTTGTTGCTCAATATCTCTCTGGAACGCTCATTATGTCCATTCTCAAATGAAATGTAACCTTCCTGGGTAAGGGTCTGTGTCAATAGGCTTTTGTTTACCACAAAACTGCTTCTTCTCCCATACAGGTTAATGGGAATGCAAACTCAACTTGACCCAGGTCTTTGCAGCTTAGAAGGTGGTCATTGCAGGTCAACTGTACCATAAACTCAAAATTATCTCAGAAGCATATTAAACAGGGATCAAATGCAAGTGGAATGCATCCGAAAGCAAGCTTCAATTGCCCATTGACACAAACCTTAAAGTAGAACTGAAGGCAATCTTTTTTTTTTTTTTCATTTTGGGTAGAGTAAGAGAGGGTTATAATCCATGTCAGTTTTTTTTTTTTGCTTTTTGTGTTGTCCTATAGCCACAACATGAAGTACATTCCTCCATAGTTAGAGACATCCCTATTATTTACCAGGGTCACCAGAAGTAGTGTCCCCCTGGGAAGATGTTCTTTCTATTCTGTTCCTTAAAAAAAAAAAAAAAAGTTTTGCCTTCAGTTTCAATTTAACTTTCCCTTTTGGTGACCATTGCTTGTAGATTTCTGCCTGGCCAATTTAATTTATCTCTTTTCTAATGCCATGTTTTAACAGATCTTTTCTTCTCTAAACACTGTTTGTAGCATGTCACAGCATACTTTGTAGGAACTCATAAGTAAATGCATTCTGGTCACCAAAGACATGAGGAGACACTGGGACTGATGTTAGAAGTTAAATCACAAGTTTACCATTTTTAGGGCGGGTGGGCTCTTACCATGATGTGCACTTATGCATGGCATACCTACCCTATAATGGGCTGTCTTTCAGCAACGAGAGAACCTCTCATTCCTAATACTCCCAATTGTAACTCCATCACTGCTACTTACATCTTCTGTTAGTCTTCATCTAGTGCTTACATCTTTCAGTTCTAAGACTGTGCCTTGGCACCTGGCTCCATTCCTGGCATTTTACAGAAATCAAAAGGTACACACTGTACTGTACATGCACAGCAGGCAGTATTAAAAAATACTGAAAAATTTAAAGGAGGTGGAGTTTTTTTGTCAGAAGAGACAAGCAAAATGACTGAAGTCTTGTGACTGGATCGCCAAAGGTACACACTTTAATTAAGCTTCTGACATTTTCTCCCTCACTGGATCCCACCTCCCTGCCCTGTGCATATAGAGTGTGTGACTTTTAAAATCCATTATCACCAGTACCACACTCCCGTTATTCTTAACACTTCAGAGCACTGCTGAAGGTGTTTTGATATTCAGGGACACTGTTTCATATGTTTTTGGACCTGTCCTAAAATATGTTAATTTTGGTAGGAAGTAGAAACCCTCATTTACACTCTTTTAAAATTTCAAATTACACTTAACTTTAGCTATATGCCTGCTTGGTCGCCCACTGCCAAATGTATCTAAAGATCCCAGGGGGTTACTTCTGCATGTATTAACAGACACAAGATACTTGATTGCCCCTCACTATCAGTGGACACAGGGGCCAAACACACTTGATGTATATTCTTTTGTTTGCAAAGTAATGCATATGGGAAATATTGTTATTATCTATGGACGAGTTATATAACAATCCCATCAAACAATGATGAAAGTCCTTAATTCAAAACAATATAATGGTCCTTCAATGTCCAATAAAGCTGTATTTCCTCCACCACTGTGATGTGATTTATCGCTTTGTTCCTCTTTTCTCAAACTCTGTAACACATGCAAACACCTAGTGGTACAGTAAAATGCGCTCACCTTGTGCAATGGACCTCAATACAGATCAAGGACATTACACACTTGTTGCTCCACCTTGGGCATATGTGGCATCAGCTATTTATCTTGGTCCTTCCTCCTTAGTATTCCTCACCACAGATACACCACATGCAAAAACAGGATGGGACCACAATATTGCTCTCTGAATAGTAACAATTTATTAAAAGCTCAGAATATCAACACTTATATTTAAAAAGCACCCACAGTGCTATGTATCTCAACATAAATAAACATGGGTCATAGTGAGTAGTACAGCCAGTGTTCTCATACCCACAGCGCAGCTCCAAATCCTGTACACTTTACACTCCTGTACCAGAGCTTCCTCAGCAGGCTGAGTGTTGGACCACTGGGTCTGCTTTGATACCCACACTTAGGACCATCTTGCAAGATGTTCCCTATAAAGACATTTTTCGTCTTGATCTCTCTCGTCCCCCTACTACCCTTTAAACCATTTCCATCTCTTTCTTTTTCATTCTCCCTATGTTTACTCCGATTTCTTGACTGATAAAACCCTGCTTTCTTTGTTTTTCCTATTCTCTCTTTCCTATACTTTCCACATGCTATAATACCTCTTTAAATATGTTGTCAAGGTCTAGATTCTGAACTTTCATCCAACAGGCCTGTGACTTATAGTTGAATGACAGCTATAACATAACTTGAAAAAATAAATAAAAGTTTTATAAACTAGTGCTGCCTAAAACTGGCCCAATCTCTAACTAATCATCTGGAACCCTGTAGCATATGAGATCTGTGGATTCCATCCCAGCCTTCTTGTAGGCTTATTTTTTAATACAAAAATACTTATGTAATTATTTAGACCCCTTTCACACTGAGGGTGTTTTGCATGCGCCATAGCGTTAAAAATAGCACCTGCAAAACGCCCTAAAACAGTTGCTGCATGCTCTCCAGTGTGAAAGCCCGAAGGCTTTCACACTGGAGCGGTGCGCTGGCAGGGGGTCAGAAAAAGTCCTGCCAGCAGCTTCTTTGGAGCAGTGAAGGAGTGGTGAACTCACCGCTCCTCCACCACTTCTCCCCATTAAAATAAATGGGGCAGCGCTGCAGCGGTATTTTGCGGGCGGATTTAACCCCTTTTCGGTGTGAAAGGCTCGGTGTGAAAAGGGTCTTATTGTTTGCTATCAGTACATTTGTAAGAAATCTTACATGTTTTTATTATATAAATTTTGATCATACAGAAAGATGTTGCAAACAAGATCACATATCTGTACCTCTAAAGCCCCATACACACGGTCGGACAATCCGCGGACCAGGTCCGTCGGATCATGTCCCTCTTAGACCCCTTTCACACTGAGGGCGTTTTGCAGGTGCTATAGTGTTAAAAATAGCGCCTGCAAATCTTTCCAGCAGGAGATAAGACTTTGTCCGTCGGAAAAACGCCCTAAAACAGCTGCTCTATGCATGAACTAGAGCGTTGCGCCTGAAAAACGCCCTAAAACAGCTGCTCTATGCACTGGAGCGGTGCGCTGGCAGGGCCTCAGAAAAAGTCCTGCCAGCAGCTTCTTTGGAGCTTCTTTGGAGCGGTGAAGGAGCGGTGAACTCACCGCTCCTCCACTGCTGCTCCCCATTGAAATCAATGGGGCAGCGCTGCGATACCGCCGGCAAAACGCCGCTCCGAATTTAACCCCTTTTCGCGAATAGCGCTGCTAAAACAACTGTACAGCGGCGCTAACAATATCGCCGCTTTACCGCTGATGCCCTAGGTGGCGCGGTGTGAAAGGGCTCTGCTGTTTTATGACATACATAACACTACACTGGTATTATAGCTAACATTTGCATATTTGTCCTAATGTGAAAAGACTAGACCATGTGCCAGTTTCACATAAGCCTTAGTTAGTATG
>CM053027.1:299023722-299041222 GCA_028564925.1 Lithobates sylvaticus | reverse complement strand
GAATTAAAGCTGAACTCTGGGATAACATTTTTTGTCTGATTACAAGAGTGTATTCTAAAATGCTTTGTGTATTTCTTCCAGATTTGTGCAGTAATCCAGTTTGAAACTGTGCCTCTGTGCAGGAGCTTCCTGTAATAAAGACTGGTCACTGCTGCTCTCTCCTTGTGCAGGGTGACTGGTCTTGTCTCTGCTAGACATATGCAGAACAAAAACATTTGTTTCCTTTCGATTCGTTTTTTACATACATTTGTTTAGTTAAATTTGTTTAATTTGTTTAATTCGTTTTCGGAATTTTTGTTTATTTGTTTTCAAATCGATTACAATTTTTCTAATTCGGATTGATTTGAAAAGTTTTCAAATCAATTTCGTATAGTTTTGGAATTCAAAACATTTTAAAATTCCAATAGTTTTGGAATTCAAAATTTTTATATTTTTCGAATTTGAATAGTTTTCCAATTTCCAAAAAGAATAAAATAGAATAGAAAATAAGGAAATAGAATGAAAAAAATAGAATAGCATAGACAATAATATTGGAGAAAATACAATAATATAATATAATAGAGTAAAACAGAACGAAATAGGATAAAAAATAAAATAACAGAATAGAATGGAATAGAATAGAATAGAATAGAAATTAATAGAATAAAAAAAGAATAGAATAAAATAGAAAGATTATAACTTCTGAAATAAGAATAGAATAGAAAATAATAGAATAAAAAAAAACATTAGAATAGAATAGAAATAATATAAAAATTTTCCAAAAATTCAAATAGAATAAATAATAGAATAGAAAATATTATAATAGAATAGAAAAAAGAATAGAGTAAAAAAGAACAGAAAAAAACACAATATTTATTATTTGAAAAAAGAACAGGATAGAACAGGATGAATATAGTCATCTTCCTATTCTAATCTTTTCTATTCTATTCTATTCAAATTTGAATTGATTCTATTTGAAGTTTGGTAAATTGTTATCTACTTTTTATTCTATTCTATTGTTTTTTTTAATTATACTCTTTTTGTTTATTCTATTCTTTTCTATTCTATTCTTTTCTATTTAAATTAAAATGTATTCTATTCAAAATATTTAGTGGTGTTGTCTGTGGCTTGGTGTATGAGGGATTCCATGTTAGCTATGTTATCGACAGGATGAGCTGCATATAGTCATCTTCTGGTGCAGAAGGAACTTCTAATCTTTTTCTTTTCTATTCTATTCAAATTTGAATTTGATTCTATTTGAAGTACGCTTATAAGTAGAGAAGTGATGGTCCCTGAATGCCATTTCTGTAGGTCGCCTTGTATGGAGTGTAGTACAGAAATTGTGCCGAGGTAAGATATGGCTTCAGGGTCCCAGCTAAAGGGAAAGGTTTGAGTTTGCATTGTGACACTATTCTAGCAGGGAGGGAGACATTTAAGGCTTTGGATTTGGAAAAGTTTATTTGTAGGTTGGATAGGGATTTGAAGACAGCAAAGTCTTTGAGTAGGTTGGGAATAGTGGTAATGGGGTCGGTGAGAAAAAGCAAGACATCGTCAGCATATGCGGCAATTTTGTATGTTTTATTTTTGATAGTTAGGCCTTTGATGTCTGGGTTTTCCCTGAGCCGACGGAGGAGGGGTTCCATGGTGAGTAGAAAGATAAGTGGGGATAGAGGGCAACCTTGGTGTGTGCCGTTGGAGATGGAGAAGGCGTCCGACAGGTGACCATTGATTCTAAGTTTAGCTGTTGGGGATGAGTATAGGACCTGGATCATTTGTAGCAAAAGAGGGGGTATGCCTTCTCCGCATCCAAGGATAAGAAGAAACCTGGTGTGGAAGTTGTAGTAAGCCAATGGTGCACGTTGAGAGCCTTGATGGTGTTGTCCCTGGCTTCCCTTCCAGGGACAAAACCAACCTGGTCCAGATTTATTAAATTTGGGAGAAAGGGTAGAATACGATTAGCCAAAATCTTAGCGTAGAGTTTTAGGTCCACATTAAGAAGTGAGATGGGGCGGTAATTAGTAATTATCGTGGGGTCCTTGTTTGGCTTTGGAATCATCTAGGGGTATTTGGCTTTTTTTATTGGCTGCAGCGCGATTGGGTTGATTCTATTCTATTGTTTTTTTTAATTATACTCTTTTTGTTTATTCTATTCTTTTCTATTCTATTCTTTTCTATTTAAATTAAAATGTATTCTATTCAAAAAATAAAGTGGAGGGGTACATACCGGGATAACGTCTGTCAGTCAGGTTATATTCTTTCTATTCTATTCTTTATTCTATTCTTTTCTATTCTATTATAGTCTATTCTATTCTATTCTTTTTATTCTTTTCAAAATGCAAAATTTTAATTTATTCTATTTGAAATTCGAATTTCAAAAGGTTATATTCTTTCTATGTTTTTCTAGTCTATTCTATTTGTTTCTAATTTATTTGTCTATTCTGTTCTTTTATTTTCTATTCTATTTCTAGTTAGGAAAATTGGAAAACCATTCGAATTTGAAAACGTTTTGAATTCCAATTTGGAAACTATTCAAATTAGAAAAGTATTCGTAAACTATTCGAATTTCGTCTGAATTTTTTTTCTTTATTTCGGATTCGTTCAAATTCGGTACTATTGTAATTCGGAAATTCGGATCTGAATTTAAAAAAAAAAAAAAAAATCTGTCCGAATTTTAATTCAGAACTATACAAACTGCACGTGTCTAGTTTCTGCCCCCTCTTTTCGTTTTCTGCAGGCAGCCTATAGAAGGCGAGGCCTACTAGGACCATCCGACACCTCGGCTATCTGCACATGCTATGTGCAGCACAGTGGTGATGTTACTGCTACTTTTACAAGGTAGTTTGAGGGTTTGCAAAGGCATTTGGTGCATACAAATTGAAATTACAATATATCTTAAGTGGCTATTGAGGAATATATTTAATTTACATTTTTTGTGCCCAGGGTTCAGCATTAAAGTAGAGTAAAGGTGGGAAAACAGATGTAGTGCAGACACACTTTGCGGGTTACCGTATATACTCGAGTATAAGCCGAGTTCTTCAGCACATTTTTTTGTGCTGAAAATGCCCCCTCGGCTTATACTGGAGTCAAGCGCTTTTCTGCAGCAGAGAATTACATTTACTGACCCGACTTTGGGGCCCCGTATCTTGGGGCCACTTGGTGCTAGGAACCCCAAATTTGGTGTGCAAACCAAGTCGAACTATCACTATAGCTCCCTGTCCCTGGCTGATGCAAGCACGTTATCTACCGCAGATTTTTTACATGTTCTGATGTTGCTGTCACTTTGTAAGTAGACTATTGTTGCTCCTTTTTTTCTGTTCTGGTGATGATTGCTTAAATTCATTCACTGATGTGAGTTCTGATGTTCCACCTGACACTGATGTACCTGGGCAACCCTGTGATCCATCTATCAAGTCTGGAGGGGGCTATCCAAGTGTGTCATCTGCCATCTTTGATTGCATGATTATACACCTTTTTTTTCTTTTCATTCTGGTAAGCAGATTGAGAGCACAAGGGTGTAGTGTGCTTCATATATGCACTCTGAATCTTGGTGGAAGATTTTCGTCACCTATCTATGGACAATCACATTTAAAGCTCTTTTATTCACATTTATTTTGTATGGACAATCATTGCTTTTATTCACATGTGTTTTTTATGGACAATCACACTTAAAACTGCTGTGTAGCGCTGCACTACTGGACTTTATATTTTTGTTTGATGAATCAGCAAACTGTGCTGGCCGCTGCGTGTGTTTTTTTTGGGGTTAGCGCAGATATTTGTTCACCTTGTTATATACTCCATACTAATACTACTAGACTTCCCTACTACTGTACCCCCTTCCCTCAAGATCAATAATGCAACCATCAGTCCCTCCCCTCATGTCAGGGTGCTAGGTGTAATCCTGGACTCTGTCCTGTCTCTTCAGCCCCAAATTCAACTGCTGTCTAAATCTTGCAGACTTCACCTCCGTAACGTCTCCAAAATATGCTCCTTTTTAACTGTTGAACCACTGAGCAACTTATTCACTCCCTTGTTATCTCTTGCCTTGACTATTGTAACTCCCTCCTTACTGGCCTACCTCTCCACAGGCTATCCCCTCTTCAGTCTATCATGAATGCTGCTGCCAGACTCATCCACCTTACTAACTGTTCAAAGTCTGCCACCCCTTTCCACCACTCCCTTTACTGGCTTCGTATTACCCAATGAAAAAAAAAATTCAAAACACTAACAATAACATAAAAATCATATAAAGGTGCAGCGCTAAAAAATATGATAGAGAGTGCTTATCAATGGCTCATTTAGGAGTTCAAAGTGAACTCCAATAAGTGCAGTGTTCAGACAAAAAATCTTGTGAAAGATCCTACACTGACAGATATACACACACTGACTCTTATTATCAGGGGTGGGCCACTACATATAGCAGTCAAATATGCTTGTTACAGAATTCAGTTGGCAAGAACACCTGGTATCAGCAATCTTCCACACTCTAAAGGACTCCACGTTCATATAGACCTAATTGTGAGGATGTCCCAAAAATCTGAGATTTTCAGCAAACAATAACATACATTTACAACTCTGCCCCAAGTTACATTACCAATCTTGTCTCTAAATATCACCCAAACAGTCCTGTCTGCTCCTCCCAAGACCTCCTGCTCTCTAGTAGGGATGAGCCGAACATCCCCGGGTTCGGTTCGCACCAGAACCTTCGAACGGACCGAAAGTTTGTGCGAATTTTCGAACCCTATTCGTTATAATGGACGCGAACGTTCGAAATCAAAATTGCTAATTACAACGGCCAATATGCATGTTAATGTCATAAAACAGGTTTGGGGACCCGGGTCCTGCCCCAGGGGACATATATCAATGCAAAAAAAACTTTTAAAAACTAAAGTTTTTTCGGGAGGAGTCATTTTAATGAAGTAAAGTGCATAAAGTGAAAAAAAAAAAGTGAAATTTTCCTTTAAATATGGTACCTGGGGGGTGTCTAAAGTATGCCTGTGAAGTGGCATGTGTTTCCCGTGTTTAGAACTGTCCTTGCACAAAATGACATTTGTAAAGGAAAAAAAAGAAGCCATTTAAAACCACTTGCGGCTTTAATGTCATGTCTTGTCCTGGCCATATGGCTGAAAATCCTTGAGAAAAATGGCATGGTTACCCCATCACCCCCCCAGCCCCTTTGGGTCTTGTATGGATATTAAGGGGGACCCCGCACCCAAAATAAAACCCTATACCTACAACCCTATATACTCTGAACAGCAGTATATAGGCGGTGCAAACAAGAGAGGGACTGTAGATTTGTTCTTAAGTAGAATCTGAACAGGTACATTATGAAGTGTAGCTCCATCCCCAAAAAATCTATTTTTAAGCTTTTTGGAGAACAGTTATCACCCCTGTAACATTTGCTGTCTTTGCACATCTGTTCAGAACATTTCACCTCACTTTCCGTCCCAATGACAAATGTTTTTGGAAAAGTGGGGTTTTAATTGAAACAAGGATTGGTGATAAAGCATCAGTAGAGAGGAGATACCTTTTTCCCAAATTAAATCTAACAGGATCGAATTTCCCTTCCTAGGGGTAGATTTCCTCTCACTTCCTGTTTTCTCTTTCCGTTTGCAAGTAGGAGTCGTTTGTAAGTTGGATGTTTAAAAGTAGGGGCCTGCCGTATATACTCTGCAGAAATTTTCCCCATTAGATGTTGGTGTAGCCACAAGACTGTAAGCCTTCACAGTTATTCTTGGTGGGCACAGGAATGGGCCCTGCTGTGAGTTATTAGATCAAGATTTGTAATTGCATGCACCTGTTGAACAGGGCAGAAAAATTGGGCCTTTGGTGGTGGTGGTGGTGGACGGTGTTGCCACAAGACTGTAAGCCCTCACAGTTACTCTTGGTGGGCATAGGAATGGGCCCTGCTGTGAGTTATTAGATCAAGATTTGTAATTGCATGCACCTGTTGAACAGGGCAGAAAAATTGGGCATTTGGTGGTGGTGGTGGTGGTGGACGGTGTTGCCACAAGACTGTAAGCCCTCACAGTTACTCTTGGTGGGTGCAGGAATGGGCCCTGCTGTGAGTTATTAGATCAAGATTTGTAATTGCATGCACCTGTTGAACAGGGCAGAACAATTGGGCCTTTGGCGGTGGTGGTGGACGGTGTTGCCACAAGACTGTAGGCCCTCATAGTTACTCTTGGTGGGCGCAGGAATGGGCCCTGCTGTGAACTATTAGATCAAGATTTGTAATTACACGCCCCTGTTAAACAGGGGCTGAAAAATTGGGCCTTAGGCATTGGTGCTGGTGCCACAACACTGCAACCCCTCACAGATACTGTACTCTTAGCACAGCAATGAGACCTGTTGCAAAGCATTGCCTAAAAATTGTAATTACACGCCCCAACAGGGGCTGAAAAATTGTGCCTTAAGCACTGGTGCTGGTGCCACAACACTGCAACCCCTCACAGATACTGTACTTGGAGCACAGCAGTCACACCTGTTGCGAAGCATCTTTTTAAAAAATTGTAATTACACGCCCCTGTTATACAGGGGCTGAACAATTGTGCCTTAGGCACTGGTGCTGGTGCCACAACACTGCAACCCCTCACAGATACTGTACTCTTAGCACAGCAATGAGACCTGTTGCAAAGCATTGCCTAAAATTGTAATTACACGCACCAACAGGGGCTGAAAAATTGTGCCTTAGGCACTGGTGCTGGTGCCACAACACTGCAACCCCTCACAGATACTGTACTTGGAGCACAGCAGTCACACCTGTTGCGAAGCATCTTTTTAAGAAAAAATTGTAAGCACACGCCCCTGTTATACAGGGGCTGAAAAATTGTGCCTTAGGCACTGGTGTGGTGGCATGGATCATTGAGGAGGAGGAAGAGGATAGTCAGTGAACATAACAGGACAGTCACTCAGCATCAGCATAGGCAGTCTTGAAGGGATGTGACATTATAAATTATTCCGTTATATCCGCTTCAGGTGCCTGGTAGCTGGTGGTGATCCAAGACTGATTCCTTTTTATGAAGGTCAGTCGATCAACCGAGTCAGTGGACAGGCGCACCCTATGATCGGTGACAAATCCTCCAGCAGCACTGAATGTGCGTTTGGAAAGAACGCTGGAGGCAGGACAGGCCAGTAGCTCAATTGCATACTGTGCAAGCTCTGGCCAGTGATCCATCCTCAGGACCCAGTAAGCCAGAGGATTTTCGGTGGGAAAGGTGTCCAAGTCTGACCTTGCCCCTAGGTATTCCTGCACCATGTATATCAGACGCTGGCGATGGTTGCTGGAACCGATCATACCTAGGGGCTGCGGACTAAAAAATTGTCTGAACGCATCGGTCAGACGTCCACCTTCCCCACCGCTCCTTCTGCTACTGACCGAAGCCTCAGCAACTCGTCGTCCAGGACCAGGAGTTTGTAACCTCCCAGTTTCTGGAAACGCGTTGCACAGACCTTTCTGCAAGGCCTCCCTGAGATGTCTCATCCTCTGCTCCCTCTGCGACGGCAAGATAAGGTCCGCAACCTTACCCTTGTACCGTGGATCAAGGAGAGTGGCCAGCCAGTAATGGTCCCTCTCCTTGATCCGAAGAACACGAGGATCCTTCCGCAGGCTTTGCAGGATCAGGGAGGCCATGCAGCGTAGGTTAGATGAGGCATTCGGTCCGGAGTCTTCTGGGTCACTGAGGATGACATGATCGCCAGCCACCTCCTCCCAGCCACGTACAAGTCCACTGGTTTGTTGGGACTGTACATCATCCCTAAAAGAATGCTGCTGCTGATGCTGAGTGCCAGGCTCCACCTCCATGCTCACACAATCCTCCTCCTCCTCCTCCTCCTCCTCCTCCTCATCCTCTTCCTGTGTGATGGGTGGGACAGAAGGAACACTGTCCGGATAAAGGGGGCCTTGAGAGGCAAAGAAGTCCTCCTCTTCCTGCCTCTGTTCTGCCTCAAGTGCCCTGTCCATTATCCCACGCAGCGTATGCTCCAACAGGTGGACAAGAGGTACAGTGTCACTGATGCATGCACTGTCACTGCTCACCATCCTCGTGGCCTCCTCAAATGGTGAGAGGACAGTGCATGCATCCCTGATCATGCTCCACTGGCGTGGGGAAAAAAAGCCAAGCTCCCCTGACCCTGTCCTGGTGCCGTAGTCGCAAAGGTACTCATTGATGGCCCTCTGCTGCGTGTGCAGTCGCTGCAGCATGGCCAACGTTGAGTTCCACCTGGTGGGCATTTCACATATTAGGCGGTTCTTGGGCAGGTTCAGCTCCTTTTGCAGCTCAGTCAGCCGAGCACTGGCATTATAAGATCGGCGGAAATGCACACATACTTTCCTGGCCTGCCTCAGGACATCCTGTAAGCCTGGGAACCTACCCAAGAACCGCTGCACCACCAGGTTGAGGATGTGAGCCATACAGGGCACATGGGTGAGCTGCCCCTGTCGCAGGGCGGAGAGGAGGTTGGTGCCATTGTCAGAAACGACCATTCCTGGCTTAAGCTGGCGTGGCGTCAACCACCTCTCGGCCTGCCCCTGCAGAGCTGCCAGAACCTCTGGCCCAGTGTGGCTCCTGTCCCCCAAACACACCAGCGCAAGCACGGCATGGCATCTTTTTGCCTGCGTACTTGCGTAGCCCCTTGTACGCCTACGGAGCACCGCTGGTTCCGAGGACAGAGCACTGGAGGAAGAAGAAGAGGAGGGGGTGGAGGAGAGAGGTGTGTCACAACCAGTAGCAGTAGTAGCATTTTGGAGGCGTGGTGGTGGAACAACCTCCAACACTACTGCACCTTGTCCTGCATCCCTCCCAGCTGCCAATAGAGTGACCCAATGGGCCGTGAAAGAAAGATAACGTCCCTGTCCATGCCTGCTGGACCATGAGTCAGCGGTAATATGCACCTTACCGCTGACTGCCCTGTCCAGCAAGGCATGGACATTGCCTTCCACATGCCGGTAGAGAGACGGAATCGCCTTCCGTGAGAAAAAGTGGCGTTTGGGAACCTGCCACTGAGGAACCGCACATTGAACAAACTCACGGAAGGGGGCCGAGTCTACCAACTGAAAAGGCAGCAGTTGAAGTGCTAGCAATTTAGCCAAGCTAGCATTCAACCGCTGGGCATGTGGATGGCTGGGAGTGTACTTCTTTCGACGGTCCAGCAGCTGGGGCAGGGAAATTCGCCTGCTACAATCGGATCGGTGTACTGCAAGTACTTGGTTGTGACACACCTAATTCTACACCTTCAGTCCTCTCAGAGCAGCTTTCAGAGAGGACTGAAGATGTAGTGGGGATGGAGATCCCAGCTGATGAGGAGCAAGGAGAGGTCCACTTTGTTCTTTGGTGTGGGTCTTTTATGTGTGCTTGCCAACGAGCTGCATGGCAGGTGGACATATGTCTGCTCATGCTTGTGGTGCCCAAGCGGCTGATGTTTTGGCCACACGAGATACGCTTGAGACAAATATTGCAAATAGCAGTGGTGCGATCTGATGCACTCGTCTCAAAAAAGGCCCACACCAAAGAACTTTTCTGATAACGTGCAGAGGCAGCGCCCTGCACAGGCGGAGCTCTGCGGTGTGGTACAGTTGCTGTGCTGGCCTCTAGCTGGCCTCCAGGGGGCATTCTGACTCGTTGGACATGTGACGCCGCATCCTCCTCCTCCTCCTCCTCCCTCCCTTCAGGCACCCACGTGGATTCAGTGACCTCATCATCCCCTCCCTCTTCACCACTAGAGAAAACCTGGCAGTAAGCTGCAGCTGGTGGAACAGTACTGCCAGATTGCTGTCCTTCAGCATCCCCTCTCTCTGCGCGCACACTACTGACTTCCTCAAGCTGGGTATCATCATCCGAGCCTTCGAATCGTTGGGCATCCTCCTGGAGCATGTACCCAACACTGTGCTCAAAGAGTTCGGGGGACTCCTCAGGAGGACATGGTGGGTCTAGGGAAGGGGTGGCTGATGATGCCATTGAGTACGCGTTGGCAGGTGCTCTGCCAGTACCCTGAGCCTGGGTGAGAGAGGATGAGGAGGATGAGGAGGGCTTGGTCATCCATTCTACCAAGCCTTCAGCATGATGCGGCTCCACATGTCCAGCTGCCGAAAACAAAGACAAGCGTGTCCCATGGCCACGTGCTGATGACGATCCACAACCACATCCACGGCCAGCACTGTTGTCTCTAGAAACAGAGCCTGCCTGCCCTGTGTTCTTGCCTCTGCACGCTCTGCCTCTCCTTGGCGGTCTTCCAGCCATTGTAGTCGGTAGTGTATATAGTATAAAAAATAGAGCTCCTATGTGTGCTCACAACACACTGTAGGTCCTATGGGTGCTGACACTAACACACTATAGGTACTATGTGTGCTGCTGACAAGAAAATATAGGAGCTCTGTTTGCTGCCACTAACACACTAGAAGTCCTATGGGTGCTGCTGAGAAGAAAATATAGGAGCTCTGTGTGATGCCACTAACACACTAGAAGTCCTGTGGGTGCTTCTGCGAAGAAAATATAGGAGCTCTGTGTGATGCCACTAACACACTAGAAGTCCTGTGGGTGCTGCTGAGAAGAAAATATAGGAGCTCTGTGTGATGCCACTAACACACTAGAAGTCCTGTGGGTGCTTCTGGGAAGAAAATATAGGAGCTCTGTGTGATGCCACTAACACACTAGAAGTCCTGTGGGTGCTTCTGGGAAGAAAATATGGGAGCTCTGTGTGATGCCACTAACACACTAGAAGTCCTGTGGGTGCTTCTGGGAAGAAAATATGGGAGCTCTGTGTGATGCCACTAACACACTAGAAGTCCTGTGGGTGCTTCTGGGAAGAAAATATGGGAGCTCTGTGTGATGCCACTAACACACTAGAAGTCCTGTGGGTGCTTCTGGGAAGAAAATATGGGAGCTCTGTGTGATGCCACTAACACACTAGAAGTCCTGTGGGTGCTTCTGGGAAGAAAATATGGGAGCTCTGTGTGATGCCACTAACACACTAGAAGTCCTGTGGGTGCTTCTGGGAAGAAAATATGGGAGCTCTGTGTGATGCCACTAACACACTAGAAGTCCTGTGGGTGCTTCTGGGAAGAAAATATGGGAGCTCTGTGTGATGCCACTAACACACTAGAAGTCCTGTGGGTGCTTCTGGGAAGAAAATATGGGAGCTCTTTGTGATGCCACTAACACACTAGAAGTCCTGTGGGTGCTTCTGGGAAGAAAATATGGGAGCTCTGTGTGATGCCACTAACACACTAGAAGTCCTGTGGGTGCTTCTGGGAAGAAAATATGGGAGCTCTGTGTGATGCCACTAACACACTAGAAGTCCTATGGGTGCTTCTGGGAAGAAAATATGGGAGCTCTGTGTGATGCCACTAACACACTAGAAGTCCAGTGGGTGCTTCTGGGAAGAAAATATGGGAGCTCTGTGTGATGCCACTAACACACTAGAAGTCCTGTGGGTGCTTCTGGGAAGAAAATATGGGAGCTCTGTGTGATGCCACTAACACACTAGAAGTCCTGTGGGTGCTTCTGGGAAGAAAATATGGGAGCTCTGTGTGATGCCACTAACACACTAGAAGTCCTATGGGGGCTTCTGGGAAGAAAATATAGGAGCTCTGTTTGCTGCCACTAACACACTAGAAGTCCTATGGGTGCTTTTGGGGTGCAATGCTGTGCTAACAGCACTGCGGTTGGTACTACTGAAATACTGTACTAACAGTAAAACACGCACCAGACTAATCCCCAGCAGCAGCTAATAACACACTAACCAGCAGCAATGGACGATCAATGACAGGTAGCAATGGTTTAGCAAATAAATAGCCAATGGTTTAGCAAAGAAGAGCAAATCTGTCTGTAGCAAAGAATCAAGCAAAGACACAGAATCAGCCTGATCTCTCCTAAAGCCGGAACTCATGTGACCGGCGCCGACGGCGTGGCGGCCTTTTAAATGGTGGGGCGTGTACTAAAGCCCCTGAGCTTTAATTGGCTACAGGCGTCCTGCCTGTAGCCAATTATTGCTCTCCGAGTTTCCGGCGCTGTGATTGGCCAAGCATGCGGGGTCACAGTGCATGCTTGGCCAATCATCAGCAAGCAATGCACTGCGCCGGCCGCGCCGGCCGCAATGCATTGCGGGGCCGCTCGCATCACACGAATGTGATGCGAACGGCCCAAATAGTTCTGGGCTCGCCGAGCGAGTGAACGCCCGGTGCTCGATGCGAACGTGGGTTCGCATCGAGCACCGGGCCCATCCCTACTCTCTAGCTCCCTTGTCTCCTTCACCCATGCTAATCTCCATGACTTCTCCAGAGCCTCTCCCATGCTGTGGAACTCACTAACCTAATCTCCTACTCTGTCCACTTTTAGGCAATCCCTGAAGACTCATCTTTTCGGGGAGGCCTATCCTGCCTTCAGCTAATAACCAAAGCTTCTATTTCTCCCATCAGTTCATCCCTCACAGTTATTATCTTTTGTTCCACCAGCCCCTTCCTATTAGATTGTACGTTTGCAGAAGCAGGGCCCTCCTAGCCCGCTTGTATTGAATTGTATTGTCCTTGTATTGTGTCCCTTATATTGTAAAGTGCTGCGCAATGTGTTGGCGATATATAAATCCTGTATAATAATAACCCCTTTGGGTGCAAAAGTATATACTAAATGTTCAAATTTTAGGATTGGAAAAACAAAAAACAAAGTGCTGAATTTTTGCAACCCTATACATCATTATTTGACTATAATAATAAATTAATGGGGATTAATATGCTAGGCAGCCTATATAAAATGGTTCTATGATATAGTTAGCAAAGTCTTTTTTATTTTATTTGAGGGAAGTGGGGGAATAGCATTGTTTAGCAATTAAATGGTTATTGCAACCCCCATCATAATAAAGTATCTTACTTGGAGTTGTTTCTCAAAAATAAATAAATACATTTAAAAAACCTCCTAATATCTTTGAATAACAAGTTTAAAAACAGTTCATTTGTGTGGGTCTGTTTTTGCGTCCTCATTTATAATGAGAGAGCTTTTAAGCATTACCATCTTTAATGAAAGTGCTTAATTTGTTGTGTGTAGTGATAACTGAAATGGTTTGAAAATCAGCAAGCAGCAGATATGAAAGATAAAAGATGTTTAATTCTTCTGCATATATGCATGAAGAATTGTCAAAGTTGCAGATAATCATACAAATAATGAATAATTATGATATGGATTCTTAAAATGGTATGATTTTTTGAATAGTAAACAGGTCTACCTGGAAATATTCAGAACAAATTTAAACTGATGAATCAGCGATTCTGATTTGATCATCCTTGGTTGTGTAATCCTGCTTAATTATAAAAATGATTCCTAATTGTTTCCAACATTAGTATGCAGTTATGAGGCTATGTTGGATAGGAAGTGTAACTAAATATGTAACTCACAAAGCAATATAAACAGAAGAACAACATCACATACAGTATGGCATATATGATGACATACCGTATATGAATAGCACAATTGCAGTGGTTTTCTAAAAAAATAAAAATTTAAGAACTCCGAGATAGTGCTAAAATTTGCACATTAGCCTTGTGTAGTTAGTTGAGCAAAACTGTTAATGTAATTTGGGTTAAAATCGCACGTAGATCTGGTGTCACTGGTAGAGGCAGTGGTGTCTCTATGCTCAACTGTACGTGAGATGGAAACTAGTGCCTCCTCGGCCAAAGTGGTATAATTGCGATTACCAATACTGATATCTGCTTGAGTCTGGCTAAGAACCTGGACTCAGCGGCGTTGGTGGATAGATGTACCACTACTGGAAGTTCCACTGGTAAGAAGTTTACCTCTTCTGCCAGCCAACTGCCAATCTGCTGCTGTCGCCTCCGGTGGTGGGTGCATCATTAATGCATCTGACAAGACATATCACCCTGCCAATGGAGGATGCAGTTACGCTCAAGGACGCTCCTGAAAGAAAATTAGATTGGGATCTAAAACACTGTTAATGTAACATCTGGAGGTGCCTGCAGACCAGCAATAACATTAGCAGCAGTAGGCAGAGAGATATCGAGTTGGAATGCTAACATCAAAAAAGCCCTTCTAGGGGGGAGTGGAGAGGGACAAGGAGAATTACAATAGCAGAGGGACTTCATGATGGAGGCATAAGTATACCTGACTAGATGTTTTTCAAGGGCAATGTTATTTGCGGTCACGGCAAGGAGGGTTTTATGGCTGAAGCCATGGTTGCAGGACCCCACTTTGAAATCAAAGTGCTACAAGGTACCAAACATGGGCTCCAGTCTCTTTGGACGTATTTATGACGTCTTTCAGGATAACAAGCCAGCACGCGCCCGTGGGGCTCGCAGCGTGGCAAACGGTGGTGTAGTGTGTCACTCTGACACACTGCATCTCCGATTGTGCTAAGAAGCCTGTCAGAGGGGGGTGTGCTCTCATCTTTAGCACATTGATTATCAGCGCAGCCCCCATCAGAGGTGCTCACTACAGCTGCAAATCAATGCCCATCAGCTGCCAGTCAGTGCCCACCCAAATCGTCAATCAGTGCCCATAAAAGTGCCAATTAGTGCCCATCAAAGTGCCAATCAGTGCCCCATCAATAATGCCTGTCAGTGCCCTTCAGATGCCCATCAGTAATGCCTGTCAGTACCTACTCATCAGTTCTGCCTATCAGTGCCATCCTTTCAGTGCCCATCAGTGCCGCCTATTAGTGCCCATCTGTGCCACCTATCAGTGCCCATCAGTGCTGCCAATCAGTGCCCATTAGTGCTGCATATCAGTGTAGCCTATCGGTGTCCATCAGTTCTGGATATCAGTGCCTTGTTATAGTACCCATCAGTACCCATCAATTCTAAATATTAGTGCCTCCTCATCAGTGCCCATCAGTGCCACCTTATTAGTGCCACCTCATCAGTGCCCATCAGTGCCACCTCATCAGTGCCTATTAGTGCAGCCTCATCAGTGCTGGTCAGTGAAGGATAAAAACATTTTTTTTAACAGAAACAAAGAAACTTTTTGTTTAGAAAAAAAAAAAAAACAGTGGTGATCAAATACCACCAAAAGAAAGCTCTATTTGTGGGAAGAAAATTATAAAAATGTTAGTTTGGGTACAGTGTTGTATGACCGCACAATTGTCTTTCAAAGTGTGACAGTGCTGAAAGCTGAAAATTGTCCTGGGCAGGAAGGGGGGAAAGTGCCCTGTATTGAAGTGGTTAAATCTTCTGCCCTTGTTGTTTTAACTTTGGATATTTTTTTTTCTGCCAGTAAATACCTTATACAGCCCACTTCCCGTTTCTTATCTGGTAATTAGCCTAGGCTTATGACACCATGCACAACTCGCTCTCTCTCTCACTCTCATGACAGTTTGCCAGCAGGGGGGCAGGAGAGTGGAGGAGGGATGAGTCACAGGACAGCCAAGGCGAGATGCAGAGCTGGAGGGGGCTGGATGAGGGCAGAGATAGGAGGAGACTGCAGAGATTCATATGTATTCATCGAGAGAGGGGAAATGTGCAGGCAAGCAGTGATGTGAGTGTTTCTGACTGTATATGTGTATGTGTCTGTATATTGGGAGTTATTTACAAAAGGCAGATCCACTTTGCACTACAAGTGCAAACTACAAATGCAAAGTGCACTTGAAATTGCACTGAAAGTCACTGTAAATCTGAGGAGGACATGCAAGGAAAATAAAAAACAGCATTTTAGCTTGCACACGATTGGGTAATAAAATCAGCAGAGCTTCCCCTCATTTCAGATCTACCCCTCAGATTTACAGCGACTGCACTTCCAAGTGCACTTTGCATTTGTAATTTGCACTTGTAGTGCAAAGTTGATTTGCCTTTCGTAAATAACCCCCACTGTATATGTGTATGTGTGTGGGTGTCTGTATACTGTATATGTGTATGTGTGTGTCTGTATATATGTGTGTGTGCTTCTGAGTGTCTGTGTAAATCCAGGAAGTGAACAGGCAGCAGCTTCAGCTGCCCACAGTTAAAATGGCTGCAGCCAGACTTAATAGAGAGAGATTTCTGCAGCATATTTGACAAGTACGGATTCACAGTATATATGAAAAAATATGCAAAGTGGTTGTTGGGAAGATTCAGAATGGCAAATATGTTTTTATGTGAGCAGACTGCAGTTCCTCTTTAACGAATCGAAACAAAACAATCCTTTTCATCATGCACATGTCTAGCAACAACTCTTGAATAGATACACTATTTTACCAAAAGTATTGGGACACTTGCCTTTATACGCATATGAATTTTAATGGCATTCCAGTCTTAGTTAAGAAGGGTTCAACAGTGAGTTGGCCCACCCTTTTCAGCTATAACAGCTTCAACTCTTCTGGGAAGTCTTCCCACTATGGATGAGCGAGTTTGGGGTGGAGGACCTTGACTGGCCTGCACAGCCAAGGTCCTGACCTCAACCCGATAGAACAACGCTGGGATACCTTAGAGCGGACACTGCGAGCCAGGCCTTCTCGTCCACATAAGTGCCTGACCTAACAAATGCGCTTCTGGAAGAATGTTCAAACATTCCCATAGACACACTCCTAAACCTTGTGGACAGCCTTCCCAGAAGAGTTCAAGGTATTATTGCTGCAAAGGGTGGGCAACTCAATACTGAACCCTACTAACTAAGACTGGGATGCCATTAAAGTTCATGTGCGTGTAAAGGCAGGTGTCCCAATACTTTTGGTAATATAGTGTTCAATGAGGCACCATTATCAAGAGGCAAATTTACATGACAAATTGATAGCTGGATGAAGAATGCTTTTAAAAAGATATCTTTAGGGACTGAATAGGCTAATGAAAACAGAGGCACGAGGTACATTTGTATATATTTAAAAATGCCATTGTCAAGGACACTAAACTTCATATATAAATATTTTAAAACCTGTCTTTGCTTTGAATCCTTTACTCTTTGAGGATAAAATATCCATCAAGAGTGTGTCTTCTGCAACATGCTTAGAAGATCCTGCCCAGCAGCATATTCTCCTTCCATGTTTTATTCTGTTATTAACGATTGATTGCAGAGGGACAGAATTATTTCACTTTAGTTTTAGAAGAATATTTGTTTATACTTTTCCAATGCTTTTTTTTTATTATTGTTTTTTAGAAAGTAATTGAATCTAATAATAGGTAGTATATTATTACATTGCCTGGGCTTATATATTTATAAAAATATTACTTTTTAGACTTGTGTTTCCTGCTGGATTAGATTTGTTAGGGAATATAATGTCTTTGGTGACAAGTGAGGCGCTTGCTATATAGTGGTGTGTGACTACTGGAGACATAAGTATAAACATTTCACAAGCAGAAATTGCAGCTAAGTAGGAACCTGTGTTTTCAACTGAAAGGTGCCTATTACACATTCCGTAGTAACAGTACTGGTGGTTAGTTGAAAGAGCAAGAATTGGCTATAGCCTGCCAAAACTGCACTGAATGTCAAGAGCTTGGAACTGACAGACATTCTCAGTGGGTGTCTCTGATATCAAAATGTATTTCACAAACAGCATTGCTATTTTGTCCTCTAAAGAACCGTTTCAAGTTTTCAAACTGTTCAAAATGTTCTTC
>CM053027.1:298798722-299018722 GCA_028564925.1 Lithobates sylvaticus | reverse complement strand
TTCATTTACAAATTGAATTTTGTGTTTACTTGTGTTGTCCTTGACTATTGTTTAAATTGGTTTGATGTTCCGAAACACTTAAGTGTGACAAACATGCAAAGGAACAGGAAATGAGGAAGGGGGCAAACACTTTTTCACACCACTGTACCTGCTCTGTGTAAAGGTATTGCACAGAGCAGCCCCAAACCTCCTCTTCTGGGGTCTGCCACCACCACTGCCCATTCTTCCTTTTCTCTAAGTTTCCTCATAGCAAGCCTCTTGTACGGGTGCATTCTCGAGCTGGGCTGTGTGCGTCCATAGACATACACAGTGTGGCTTGGTCCCACCTCTTGCTTCCTCCTCACAGGAGTTCACTCACAGCAGCAGGAGCCAATGGCTCATGGATGGAAGTGTTGAATGGAGCTTGTTGTCAGTGTTTGGGGGAAGGGGAGGAGGCATAGACAGCGAAAGTTTTTTTTTTTAACCTTAATGCAGAAAATGCATTAAGGTAAAAAAAACTTTAAACACTTTAAATTTATTTTTTAATGTAAGAAGTGAAAGTACGTGAACTGGAGTTTGTATTAACCTCTTGTAATCGTTCAGTCACAGGTTGGGGAAGAGACAAGACCTGTAAGTGTTATTTAACTGCAGCAGAGAAAAAAACAGCTTGCATGCCCTGCCAGACAAATCTCAGGACTGGATAGGCATGGTCAGAAGTCTTTTGGCAGGTCCCTTTTATGTATTTTATCTTTGTATTTGGCTATTTTCCTGGAGTTCAGCTTTCATTATTCATACTGTATATCTAAAGGGGATCATTTAGGCCTTCTGCATCATCCAATAAAACCTGCAATAATGCACCACCAAGCACATTTTGGAGAAAGATATCTCCAGAATTATGAAAAAATATGGATTCATTTTTTTTAAACACTGTCCTTCAACTAGCACTTAGTCATGATATAAACAACTTATTTTAATTGTCTAAGGTCACTTCCCCACACCCTACTAAAACCATTAAAACAATAAGGCATAATAACACGTGCTGCCTTGAAATTCCAAACAATTGCTATTTGGAAAGAATCCAGCCTGGGATGCTGCCAGATCTGTATTGTTCCCTAAGCCAACTGGTTGCATTAAACCTACACATTGTTTGCTTATAATAGATAAAGCATTTTTTTCCAACACACAGTAATAGGGTTACATATAAAAGACATTTATTTTAGTCCAAACGATGAATGGATTCCCCTTGCAAATATAAATCCATGAAGAATATGCCGTGTTCCATTTTCAATAGTTAAATATTCTTTCAAAAGCTTTATTTCGTCTCTGAGGTTGTAATGAGCTGACAAGACATGTATTATTTAGTATTACTGAACTGTAACCTACAATTTGAATGCGGATCAAATTCAGAATTAACTTAGAAAGCAACTATTTAATACAACACAAGTGAAAAGTACTGTTATGTGTTCTTTTCTAGATATGGTTTACATTTTTATCTCTTACCTCTTCTCTCTCAGGCCAACTCTTCCAATGTATTATACTTTCCCTAAATACATGCTATAGATAATCTTCAGTTAAATATGAAGAATGTATTATTATGGGCAGACCAAGGTGATCCTTGATATATGTGGATAGGATAGATGTGACATTTTTTAAAGTACTTCATGTGTTCCTGATTTTACATAGGGGCACATTCAACACCAATTCACTGCAGGTAAATCTTGCACATGTATTGTTTTAAATTACAGTGATTAAACACCTCCCAATGGACGTACATATATATATATACTGTGGTAATGTGGTACCCCACCAGTGCATGTACCCAGAATTCTCAACCAGATGGGTTGAGGGGCTCCAGGGTAGTTGCTTGTTTGAGAGGAAACTGGCTTTTCAGTTTCCTCATTATTTAGTAAAGTCCGCTTTGGGACCTGGAGCCTGGGGATTTCTTAGAGATCCGGGTGGGATGAAATCCCCAGTCCTGGGTCCGGAATTTGAGACTCACCAGCACACTGATTGTTCAGCTGTGTGTTGGCCTGATAGTAGAGTCAGGACCATGGTTCTGGACTCCACCCCAGAGAGACAGGAGGTCTCTAGGAGTCCAGAGAGTGCAGGTGTGCACTAATCAAAGCCAGAGATCCTAGTCTGAGGACAGGTACAGCAAGGGGCTATAATCTGGGTGCACCAAGGTGTTTGCTGGAAAAGTCTGTAGGAGACAGACAAGGGCTTGGAGGGTAAGGCCAGAGCAGAGTGCTGCAATTGAGAGCCAACTAGGCTAACTGTCATTTTTGTTGTTGACGGAAAGGAATGCTGAAACCCCTGCGAGGGAAACTTATCTGTGTTTATGGAACTTTCTTTTAATAAAAATGGGCAAACAAAGCCCTTAAAAAGAAGAACCAGTGGTGGAGTCCTTCAAGCTTTACCTTTGATGCTGATCCTTTACAATACATTCTCGTGAATTGGCGGTGACATCTCAATGATGGTTGCATTGGCAGCCATCATCCAAATATCATTCGTTATGCACTGTTTAGTAAAAGTGATCCAAGTGGCTAAACAGCTGCTCAATCAATTTTACATGAAGCAGAAGGCCCCCCTCTGCACCACTGATTCCCAGCCTACCAGGGAGCCCAGCCCAGCTGCAGAACTTACATTCCATAATCATCTCTATAGTGTATGAAACCAGAAGCGGTTTTGTCACCTCTAGTTTCAGTCTTTTGTTTACCAGACGTTAACGGCTAGTAAGGCAGCTGATCAAACTGATCTCTATTTTTTCAGCTGCTTTGGAGGGCAAAGGAAAGATCTGGAGTCTAAAAATAAATAATAAAAAACCTCATGATCATGCGCAAATGCAAACACATGCGTAAGTTCCGCACACATACAGTATCTCACAAAAGTGAGTACACCCCTCACATTTTTGTAAATATTTAATTATATCTTTTCATGTGACAACACTGAAAAAATTACACATTGCTACAATGTAAAGTAGTGAGTGTACAGCTTGTATAACAGTGTAAATTTACTGCCCCCTCAAAATAACTCAACACATAGCCATTAATGTCTAAACTGCTGGCAACAAAAATTAGTGCACCTCTAAGTGAAAATATCCAAATTGGGCCCAATTAGCCATTTCCCCTCCCCAGTGTCATGTGACTTATTAGTGTTACAAGGTCTCAGGTGTGAATGGGGAGCAGGTGTGTTAAATTTGGTGTTATCGCTCTCACTCTCTCATACTGATCACTGGAAGTTCAACATGGCACCTCATGGCAAAGAACTCTCTGAGGATCTGAAAAAAAGAATTGTTGCCCTACATAAAGATGGCCTAGACTATAAGAAGATTGCCAAGACCCTGAAACTGAGCTGCAGCACGGTGGCCAAGACCATACAGCAGTTTAACAAGAAAGGTTCCACTCAGAACAGGCCTCGCCATGGTTGACCAAAGAAGTTGAGTGCACGTGCTCAGCGTCATGTCCAGAGGTTGTCTTTGGGAAATAGACGTAAGAGTGCTGCCAGCATTGCTGCAGAGGCTGAAGGGGCGGGGGGTCAGCCTGTCAGTGCTCATCCCAGAAGGAAGCCTCTTCTAAAGATGATGCACAAGAAAGCCTGCAAACAGTTTGCTGAAGACAAGCAGACAAAGGACATGGATTACTGGAACCATGTTCTGTGGTCTGATGAGACCAAGATAAACTTATTTGGTTCAGATGGTGTCAAGCATGTGTGGCGCCATCCAGGTGAGGAGTACAAAGACAAGTGTGTCTTGCCTACAGTCAAGCATGGTGCTGGGAGTGTCATGGTCTGGGGCTGCATGAGTGCTGCCCACACTGAGAAGCTACAGTTCATTGAGGGAACCACGAATGTCAACATGTACTGTGACATACTGAAGAAAAGCATGATCCCCTCCCTTCAGAAACTGGGCCGCAGGGCAGTATTCCAACATGATAATGACCCCAAACACCACAAGGTGACCACTACCTTGCTAAAGAAGCTGAGGGTAAAGGTGATGGACTGGCCAAGCATGTCTCCAGACCTAAAACCTAATGAGCATCTGTGGGACATCCACAAAACAGAAGGTGGAGGAGCGCAAAGTCTCTACCATCCACCAGCTGCTCTGTGATGTTGTCATGGAGGACTGTGTACACCACCAGAAGTGTAGAAGCAACTGCACTACGGCTGCACTGTATTGTGTACTGTGTACACCACCAGAAAAGTAGTAGCAACTGCACTACGGCTGCACTGTATTGTGTACTGTGTACACAACCAGAAAAGTAGTAGCAACTGCACTACGGCTGCACTGTATTGTGTACTGTGTACACAACCAGAAAAGTAGTATAAGCAGTACACCACGGAATGTACTGTAGATATAGGCTACACTGGATGCTTCAGAGTATATATATATATATATATATATATATATCAAATACACTGCCACTAACTGAATAACCTGCATGCTTAATATAAATCACATTATCTCTCCATCCACGCCAACAACACTACACAGGGCCGCCGTGTAGGCAGTCTTATATAGTGTGGGGCGTGGACTTAGTCCCCCTGAGCCATGATTGGCCAAAGGCACCCTGCCTTTGGCCAATTATGGCTCTCTTAGCAGAGGGTGCTGGCATTGGCCAAAGCATGCAGGTCAGGTGTATATTTTGGCCAATCATCATACAGCAATGCACTTCGATCTCGCAGTGCATTATGGAGCGTTTTGCGGGCACTCGAATTTCCCGCGAACGCCCCATAATGTTCGTTCTTCAGCGAACGGGCCAACATCCGATGTTTGAGTCAAACTTATGTTCGATCAGAACATCGAGCTCATCCCTTTATATCTGCATGGAATTCAGCTTTAGTCAGCGACTGAACTGTGGCCACTGCAGTCCACCAGAAACCTTTGGATCCTGGGTAAAGTCAGCCCAAGATTTTACTTTCATCACTTTATTTGCATCGCAAGACTCACAGAACCTCTTTATCTTGCTGTCAGACCATGTACCCATGGCTGTTGAGAAACATAAGCTTAAAGTCATAACTGGCTTGCGGCTTGTTTCCCAGCCACGGGTCTCTGTAGACTGTGGAATGGTTTACTCTAGATGCTGGACGTGGTTTCTCAAAACAATCGAGCAGGTACCATGCAGGGATAAGAACATAAAGACTCCATAGTGTATCACTCGAGAAGGATTTATTAAAAAGTAAAGAAATGCACTTACAGAATTGTAGTTAGTTAAAAGCGTGTAAAATTAGTTAGCCAGCCGGCTCACATTTGCTGCCCGTTGCTTCCGGGTTTTGCGTGGTATTGTGGTGACGTCAGCACGCCACTCCTCCCTATGCCGTTTCATCACAAATGACGTCTTCCAGGGGCGCGTGCCCCTGGAAGACGTAATGGTCGATGGTGGAGGTGTTTTTCTTCTTGTCAGGCCACTTCCTTCTTTGGTGCTATCTGAGTGGTGTCACCTTTTGAATTTGGAGTTCCTGCTTGCGGACAACTTTTGATGTATGCAGCTGATTAGAATCGGCATCTTTATATGGATTTCACTGTAGAATAACCATTTTCTCACATTGGATGGTTCTAAATTATTTGTCAATTTCTTCACAAAATCTTATCATTGTGTATGCTTATTATAAGATACATTTTTTTTGCATATTTTACTCATTTATGTACCGGTATTCCAATTTTTCAGTAGGTACATGTATGCTCACTTTCACAGTATTTTATCACTAACGTGTTAGATTATATTTTGCAGCGCAGTCATTTTTCTTTATTTATTGTTGTAGTGTGGGTATCTCACATATATGATTGCAGCAGCTCTAGGGTTTTTTTTCCATTTATATATTATCTTTCTTGACACTATTCATATTTTGTCACATAATTTTTGGACAGCGCAGTAATTAACATTTTATTAAAGTCATAACTACATTAACAGGCAGCAATGCCCAAAAATAAAATGAAGACTGGTTAATTTGGAAAGGGCAGGCCATAGCTTTATTTAAAAGTTCCAACATAATAACTCAACCAGTGCCAGTCACAGTAATACTGTGAGTGCACATTAACAGTAACTCAACATAGTTTAAAGGCTTGTCTTTACCATGAGTGGCACACAGGTATTAGAATGACATGTGGGCAGGGCTTATCGCTGGAAAAAAGGGAACTACTGCAAAAACTCTAAGAGAGAGAGTGTCCACTTCTAAGGTTCATGTTCTGGTTCCAGTACCCTGACTGGGTACCTCAAAAAGGGAGACTACATGTTCAGGTAAGAGAGGCGTGCCCAAACTTTTGAAGAGCAAGGGGCACTTAAACAACTTGGTAACCGGTCACGGGCCACAATGAGCAGAGCGGGCAGATGACAGGTCCATGTCCACCCTTCATATGCAGAGCAGACATGGACGCAGCCCACTCTACTCTATGGGTCCTCAGATCCGATCCGCCCAGACAGAAAGGGGACGGATCCCCTTCTGTTTTTTTTAGTGGATCGGATTGGAGGTAGGTGAGTGTAAACGGACACAAGTCTGTTTATATCTGCTGCTCTATAAAGGTGAATGGAGGGTCTGATTGGGTTGGACCGATCTTGTGAAAGGGGCCTAAGGCTGCTTTCACAGGGATGCGCTAAAGGTTTACAGTACATCTGTGGCTTTTGTGTGGTGCATTTTCTAAAAGCGCACCAAACCCGCAGGTAATAACAGAAGTCTATGGCTCTGTGCAGGTAACCCACAGGTGCACTGCCCTGCACCTGCGGATCAGTTTGAAATCAGCCCAGTAACCACTGCAGAACAGATATGTTTAAATTTACAGTGTGATTTTAGTAATAAACTTACCTTTAATAACAGTCTTCCATTCAGGTATTGCTGGCTGTCCCCAGGCAGAGTACATTTGGTGTCACGCCTGTGACAGGTGCCGGCGCTATACAGGAAGCATTGGCTTCTGCAGCTCTGCTTCGCAGCCGCTTTCTTCCCCCACCCCTGGCTTCATTCACAACACTGATGCTCTGGGATGGCAAAACGCAATCTGTGCCACTGGTTAGGAACCCCAGCTGTAAGTGATACATCTTGCAACATGGCTTCCTGCTAGTTCCCATGTGGAAGAGCCTCTCTCCAAAGGTTATATCCCCTTGTATTTATGGGCCAACAGAGACAGGACCATTATCACTTGGGAGTAAGCAACCTTAACCCCTTCCTACCTCCTTGGCCAGCATGGTATATGTCACTCACTAACACAGACTTTATTACAATATAGTGCAATACAATAACATGAGGCAGTGTACACCCCAAAAGTAGCTACCTCCCTACAGAGCCAACGTTCACTCAAGGGCATAGTCCAGTAAAACCAAATGACTTGCTAGCAAGATAAAAAACGCCAATAAAGCTATGACAATTATCCTTAAGCAGGGCCAGTGGCAGACAATCTGAAGCTGAAGTTCAGGTCAATCATGATTTGCCTCAGTGTAAACTTTTAACAGAATTCTGGGTCTGCCCCATCACCCAATGCCTTAATAGCCAATCACCTTATGACGCGTACACAATTCTCGTCGGAAAAAGCTCTGATGGTTTTCCCATCGGAATTCCGACGGAATTTCGCTTCAACTGTCTTGCCTACACACGGTCACACCAAATTCCGACGGTCAATAACACCACGCCTTAAAAAACGTTCGACTGCACTATAAAAGGTAAGTTTAATGCTTCTGAGCATGCGTCAAATTGTTTCCGAGCATGCGTCGGAATTTTGCATGTCGGAATTGCATACACACGATCGGAAAATCCGATAGAAAGGTTTTCCGTTGGAAAAATTAAGAACAGGTTCTCAATCCAAAGTCCGTCGGAAATTCCGATAGAAAAAGACCGATGGGCATACACACGGTCGGAAAATCTGATGAAAAGCTCCCATCGGACTGTTTCCATTGGAAATTCCGACCGTGTGTACGTGGCATTATGCCGCGTACACACGTACGGACTTTTGCCGGCGGACCTAAGTCCAGCGAACAATCCGCTGGACTTTCCCGCTAGGTACGCCGGACTAAAAAGCGAACGGACTTGACCACACACGATCACGCAAAAAGTCCGGCGGTTCACGCGATGACGTACGCACGTACGACGGGACTAGAAAAAGGAAGCTCGAGATCCCAAACGACACCCTTTGGGCCCCGTCAGCTAATCTCGTGTGTATCGCGTGTTAGTTGACGTTTGGTTAGAGACGATTCGCGCTTCTCAGACTTCTGCTTAATTCGTTCGCTTCTGCCGTTCAGTTTGTGCTTGTGAGGTTTGTATCTGGCTTTCAGTGCGTGTGGATCAGTTCCTACCTGTTCTCAGGCCGTTCTGGTCCGCTCGTTCCTGTTTTTCAGGTCGTTCTTCATAGGCCTTGCTGTTCTTCAGTGCGTTCTGTTAAGTTGTTTGTTTGATCAGCCGACCGTTTTGAAGCCATGGAGTGTGGACGTACTCGGGAACGAGTTCGTGCTGTGCAGGGGCTCGGTGTTGCGGTTAACACCTTGGCACGAGCCCGGTCCATGAACAGGGTGAGGAGGAGTTCATGGACCAAGAATTGGTTGCGCCAGCGTGACCAATTCTCGCATATGCCTTTGCTCCGTGAGATCCGTGAGAATAATCCTGATGATTTCAGGAATTATCTCGGATGACGGACCCCATTTTTCACCGTCTGTTGGCTTCGCTGTCCCCTTATATTAGCAGGCAGAATACCTGCATGCGGCAAGCCATCAGTGCGGAGCAGAGGCTAGTCGCCACGTTGCGTTACTTGGCGACGGGGAGAAGCTTGCAGGACCTCAAGTTCACGACAGGCATCTCCCCCAGGCTCTGGGGCTCATTATTCCAGAGACCTGTTCTGCCATTATCCACGTCCTGCAGGAGGAATACATTAAGGTAAGTCTTCTCTTTTAAAATTACCTATGTCTTGTATGTTTGTTAATGTAGTGCATCAATGTCATCATTAGCTAATTACCATGATAGGACTATTCTATGAATGTCCCCTATTCCTTTTTTTTTTGGATTTTGTTTTTTTGTCTAGTATTTTATGTTTGACTTATCGAAATAGTTTTAAGAATGTATTATTTAGTGGGTCACATGCATATTTGCTTGCACCAACCTCCCCAGCATGGAAGCTTGGCCCCCTAAACACCCCTAGCCTAGTCACTTTCTTTGGTTAAAAATGTATATTACCAGCTCCATTGTACAGCTTTACTCACCCCCCCCTTTCACCCCCCTTGACCCTCATTTTTAAATTGATTGCATGTGTTTTTGGTCAGCTTGTAATTATCCCCACCCCCCCCACACCCCCTGATAATTAATATCATGTGTTTTTGGTCAGCTTGTAATTATCCCCACCCCCCCACACCCCCTGATAATTAATATCATGTGTTTTTGGTCAGCTTGTAATTATCCCCACCCCCCCACACCCCCTGATAATTAATATCATGTGTTTTTGGTCAGCTTGTAATTATCCCCACCCCCCCCACACCCCCTGATAATTAATATCATGTGTTTTTGGTCAGCTTGTAATTATCCCCACCCCCCCACACCCCCTGATAATTAATATCATGTGTTTTTGGTCAGCTTGTAATTATCCCCACCCCCCCACACCCCCTGATAATTAATATCATGTGTTTTTGGTCAGCTTGTAATTATCCCCACCCCCCCACACCCCCCCTGATAATTAATATCATGTGTTTTTGGTCAGCTTGTAATTATCCCCACCCCCCCACACCACCTGATTATTAATATCATGTGTTTTTGGTCAGCTTGTAATTATCCCCACCCCCCCACACCCCCTGATATTTAATATCATGTGTTTTTGGTCAGCTTGTAATTATCCCCACCCCCCCACACCCCCTGATAATTAATATCATGTGTTTTTGGTCAGCTTGTAATTATCCCCACCCCCCCACACCCCCTGATAATTAATATCATGTGTTTTTGGTCAGCTTGTAATTATCCCCACCCCCCACACCCCCTGATAATTAATATCATGTGTTTTTGGTCAGCTTGTAATTATCCCCACCCCCCCCACACCCCCTGATAATTAATATCATGTGTTTTTGGTCAGCTTGTAATTATCCCCACCCCCCCCACACACCTTTAATTAATTGCATGTGTATTGTGTGACCTTACCATTATTTACTCCCCACCCACATCCCCATTATTATCTTCTCTGGTCCATCAGAGGGGTCATCAATCAGAGATTTGTCCCTTTTATCCTTAATCTTTTGGCTTTATTTCAAGGATTTACAAAATAAATACATATGTTCTTCCAAATTGTTTTTTAATTTGTTGCATTTAGTTTGGTGTTTTGGCTGGTTTATAATTTCAATTGTATCTTTCTGTTTGACTTCACAGTGTCCCTCCACGCCACAGGAATGGCAGACTGTGGCTTCCCAGTTTGCTGCCCGTTGGGACTTTCCCAACTGCGGAGGGGCGATTGACGGCAAACACGTGCGAATTGTGCCCCCACCCCATTCGGGGTCATACTATTGGAATTATAAGGGGTTCCATAGTATCGTGTTGATGGCGGTGGTGTCGGCACACTATGAATTTCTGTATGTGGATGTGGGGAAAAACGGCCGGATGTCGGACGGAGGAGTCTTCAACCACACGGAGTTCGGTCATCGTCTCCAAACTGGTGGGCTGGAGCTGCCACCAGATGAAGATAATGTGGAGGGACTCCCGTTCGTCTTCATTGCCGACGAGGCGTTCGGTCTGGGTGACCATCTGATGAGGCCATTTCCCCAACGATCCCTCACCCCTGAGAGGAGGATTTTTAATTATCGGTTGGCCAGAGCAAGAAGGGTGGTGGAAAAATGCCTTTGGTATTATGGCCAACCGTTTCAGATTGCTCCTTACATCGCTACATCTGGCAGAGTACAAACTCAATACTATTATTCTGGCATGCTGTGTCATGCACAATTATTTACGGAAACATTCAGGAACATACTCCTTACCAATTGGCCCTGAGGCCGGAGTGGAAGGCAACATGACAGGGCTGGATAATCGCCCTCTTGGTTCCGCACCACAATCAGCCCAGCAAGTGCGGGACCTTTATTTACAGTATTTTAATGGTAGGGGGGCCATTGAAATGGCAGCAGACCCTTAAACCATCTTTTTCATTTACAATGAATAAATACAGTTATTTATGTTTGAAATATTGGTCGTTTCGTATTGTTTGGCTTTTAATTTGGCCTGTTTTATATGTTGTCCTAGTGCACATCTTAATAGTGGCAAACTTGTTTAGCGTTTAGTAAATAAGCCCCTTTGTCAATGAACCACAACATGTTTTTGTCAAACTGGTAGTATTTAAAAAGAAGAAGCCACACATTTTTGAATTTGTGCAAACATTATTTTTTTTTATTATAGTGCACATCCAAAACTTTTTTAATTTTTTTTTATTTTTTTTTATTTTTTTGGAACATGAATTTTTTTTTTTTTTTTTTTATGTTATCTTTTTGACATTTTTTTGGTGTTTTTCTCACAACATATTTTTTTTTTTTTGGGAGTGATTTTTTAAAACAAACCTAAAAACATGTTTAAAATTGTTTAAAAATTTTGGCTTAGCATTTGAAATTATTTACACAATGTAAAAGTCCAGAACTTACAAAGTTCAACAGGTAACCCATGAACAGAAGAAGCCAAATTTTGAATATGCACACTAATTTAACTGGAAAATGGGTAATGTCAACATGTGCTATGTTCCATCATGGGGAATCAATGGACGTGTTTTGTGTGTGAAACCCCTTCCCTCTCACCTACTAGCATTAGGGGTTGCAAACACAAAATGCGTCCATTGAGATCCCCTGATGGCACATAGCACATGTTGACATACCGTGTGCATATTTAAAATTTGGCCTCTAAAATTAGTTAAACAGCGCTTCAAAAGGGGAATGAAGGACATGATTGATGTTAAGAAATGTAAAAGGGGTCTTTAGATTCTCCCCAAAACATCAATCATGTCCTTCATTCCCTGCTGCATGGTGGCCATCTCCTTCTGCATGTTTTCCAGCTGCAGATTCCAGGCCATGATCTGCCCAATAAGCCTGTGGGCACTGTCAGTGGTAAATGGCTCCGCAGCTTGTCCTTCCACAAACAGATCAGCATCACCTAAAAGTTGGGTAGAGAAAACACAAGAAAAAAAGTGTCAAAAACATGCAGACCTTAATTTATTAGCTCAATCTGTGTTCTGAGACACTCACTTGGTGGGGTGCAGATTTCATCCACTTCAACCACCTGTTCCGCCACATCCACGCGCGGGCTTGGGCTAACTGCCCAATTAGTCTGGTGAGGCCGGGAGGTCCTCGTAGGTTCGGACTGACGTCTGAGTCTTTTGCCCCCTATGGTAATGGAACACAAAAAGGTACACTTTTGAATCACACTGATATTTGAGTGCCAAAATAGGATTAGTAAACATTGTTTAAAAGTCTTGCCAATTATTAGCAGTTTGTTAGAAGATCCTACTTGAAGACAGAATTGAAATGTCTATCTAATGAAACTCCAATACTTAAAGCGCCCTTCAACCCTAAATTTGAACTTCCGCTCATTGGATCCCTGCACCCCTGTGGTGTCTTATTTTGAACGTTTTAGGGGGATGGGTTGCAGATACCTGTGTAAGGCAGGTATTTGCACACACATCCGGCCCCAGACTCCCACAGAAGTCTACGCCACATCCCGTCCCACCGTGCTGTCTGCTGGGACACACAGGGGTCCCCGAGCTTGCGCGGACCAGTCCTATTGCATTGCGCAACTGGCGCATGCCCAATAGTGACCCGGGAAGTGAAGCCGCAAACATTAATTTCATGATTGCAAGATCAGAGATTGTAGCTGCACCATCCAAGGGACAGGTGAGTGTACTTCTTTGAAAAGTCACCACCTACAGTATTTAGAGATGATGAGCATTTTTTGGGAATTGTGAGCATGAGACCCTGCTTAACATATTTATCCCCCCCCCCCCAAAACAGCCTCTGGAGTCCCTGTGTAAGTGACCAGTAAAACCCTTACTACAGCAGTAATTGTATAGATAGTGACAATAATAAACAACCTTACAACTCCAACAACCCAAAGCCAGGTAAACTCAATAAACGTTATGAAGACAAACGGAACTTTCATCAAATATGCGCAAGTTTCAGGTACGAATGGTAATAACATCTGCGCAAGTTTCACGAACGAATGGTAATAACATCTGCGCAAGTTTCAGGTACGAATGGTAATAACATCTGCGCAAGTTTCACGGACGAATGGTAATTACATCTGCGCAAGTTTCAGGTACGAATGGTAATAACATCTGCGCAAGTTTCACGGACGAATGGTAATAACATCTGCGCAAGTTTCAGGTACGAATGGTAATAACATCTGCGCAAGTTTCACGGACGAATGGTAATTACATCTGCGCAAGTTTCACGGACGAATGGTAATTACATCTGCGCAAGTTTCACGGACGAATGGTAATTACATCTGCGCAAGTTTCAGGTACGAATGGTAATAACATCTGCGCAAGTTTCACGGACGAATGGTAATTACATCTGCGCAAGTTTCACGGACGAATGGTAATTACATCTGCGCAAGTTTCACGGACGAATGGTAATTACATCTGCGCAAGTTTCAGGTACGAATGGTAATAACATCTGCGCAAGTTTCACGGACGAATGGTAATAACATCTGCGCAAGTTTCACGGACGAATGGTAATTACATCTGCGCAAGTTTCAGGTACGAATGGTAATAACATCTGCGCAAGTTTCACGGACGAATGGTAATTACATCTGCGCAAGTTTCAGGTACGAATCGTAATAACATCTGCGCAAGTTTCACGGACGAATGGTAATTACATCTGCGCAAGATTAGACATATCAAGTATAACCATAGTAGCGCACGTGCTTGACTTACTTTTTTTGATGGCTTTTCGAATTCTCCTGTATTGATCGTGCTCCCTGGATTTGATGTCGGACCATCGTTTGCGCAGTTGATCCTTGCCCCCTTCGTACGCCGAATTTCTGCTCCAGGGTGCTGACGATTGTAGTGAGAATCTTGTCCTTGCGCAAGTTGGGACGAGGGTACGGGCCATTTTCCCCGTCGTAATCTTCCCTTTGGAGGATGTCCACCATCTCCACCATCTCTTCAAAGGCCATATTGGTGGCCTTATATCTGCTGCTGGATGCAGATGTGTTCGCTTCTTGGCTTTCCTCCGCGCTACTGGCTGATAATGTGTCCGCCATATTCATCAATTAATTCACCAACAATGCAACGAGGGGAAGCGGGGCGGGGAATACTCGTCATGAGGAACGTCATGGGCGGGCGACGCGGAGGACGCAGGCGGACTTCGACGCGTGCGCAGTGTATATAAGGCTGTTTGAGGGGCCCACGTGTTCCCGAACGGAAGTAGCGAGCGCTCTGTACGAAGGTAAGTGTTTTCTAGGATGCATTACTGTGTTTTTTTTTGGGTTTTGGGCCAGCATTTTTTAAGGATATGTGTGTGTTGCTGCCTGTGTGTAGGGGTTGCTGCCTGTGTGTAGGGGTTGCTGCCTGTGTGGATGTGTTGCTGCCTGTGTGTAGGGGTTGCTGCCTGTGTGGATGTGTTGCTGCCTGTGTGTAGGGGTTGCTGCCTGTGTGTAGGGGTTGCTGCCTGTGTGTATGTGTTGCTGCCTGTGTGGATGTGTTGCTGCCTGTGTGTAGGGGTTGCTGCCTGTGTGGATGTGTTGCTGCCTGTGTGTAGGGGTTGCTGCCTGTGTGTAGGGGGTTGCTGCCTGTGTGGATGTGTTGCTGCCTGTGTGTAGGGGTTGCTGCCTGTGTGTAGGGGTTGCTGCCTGTGTGGATGTGTTGCTGCCTGTGTGTAGGGGTTGCTGCCTGTGTGTAGGGGTTGCTGCCTGTGTGGATGTGTTGCTGCCTGTGTGTAGGGGTTGCTGCCTGTGTGGATGTGTTGCTGCCTGTGTGGATGTGTTGCTGCCTGTGTGTGGGTGTGTTGTGTAATGTTTGTTAAGAAAAACTGGTTGTGCGTTTTAAGTAACATTTGTGTTTTTGGTCTTTTGTATTGCCATTACTAACAAAACAGAAACAAACATGTCATCACCCCAGTTGAATCCATTCAAGGACCAGCAGTTCATGTCCGAATTCATTGCCCTGTACAGAAAAAATACCAACCTGTGGCAGCTCAAGAACCCTTTGTATGGCAATAGGGATGTCCGGAAGGCAACACTGGGGCCACTTGTGGCTTTTGTGAAGACTAAAGTCCCCAACGCAAACACCAAGTTTGTGGAAGCCAGAATTGCAAGTTTAAGGCACATGTACAAGCGGGAGCGCAAGAAGATTGAGGAATCAGTCAGATCAGGAGCAGCAGCAGAGATGGTTTATGTACCGAAGCTGTGGTACTACAACCAACTGACTTTTATAGGTGACCAGATGGAACCCAGGGAATCACTGTCGACTCTTCCCTCCACCCTTCCCTCCACTCTTCCCTCCACTCTTCCCTCCACCCCAGCTGAGGCTTCCACGGAAGGAGAAGACCCCTCCACCTTGGAGCAGGCTGATGCGCCCAGCTGGAGCCAGGTATATATTTAGTAGCCTAAATTGTGATTGTGTGAATATTAATGCTGTCAACGTTAAAATGTGAAACAATTAACACCCTGAACTCAGAATTGTGAAAAAAACTGACAAAAATTATGCACACTTCTAAAAAGTGTTGGTGCAACATATCGATACATATATAGTGTATACATACATCCAGTAGTGGCAAAAAAAGCGTTAGACAACATTGGTGATCTGCTTGGAAAATGCAGGGGTCCAAATGATAGCCTTTTGGATCTTTTGGAAAATTTAGATGCTCGTTCCTAGGTTTACAATTGGATGATTGAGTAGGCCAGAAACCACAAAACAGGTGTTTGATTTTTGTTTTTATTTGCACACAGGATGAGCTGACCCAGGATGATGCCGGGACAAGTGGTATGGAGGAGGAGGAGGACATGCCCAGCGAGAGCCAGGAGGTGGCTGGGCCCAGCACGAGCCAGAGTGACAGCCAGACCCAATTAAGAAGTCTACCTCGACCCCTGCCCTTACCCCCAAGAAGGCCCAGGAGGATGACCATTGTGGAGGAGGAATCACTGGAACTGATTCGGAAGGCGAGTGCGATTCTCGACAAACCCCCCCTTCCAGAAGAGGGCTATGGCAGCTACGTGTCCAGCAGGTTGCTGGAAATGGAGAGGGGCCAACGGCACCTGTGTGAGGGCCTAATTTCTGAGGCAATTAGGGGGGGTTTGAGGGGTGAATTACGAGAATCCACCCGCCTGACCCATGAAGGCCCCACACCAACTTCTCCTCCTCCTCCTCCTCGTCTTCCTTCTCCTCCTCCTCCTCCTCCTCCTCCTACTCCTCCTCCTACCACAAGTCAGCCTCCAAGGAAGCGTGCAGGGAAGACTGCAGGGAAGAGTGCAGGGAAGCGTGGTGCGAAGAGTCGGAAGTGATTGCCTGGCTTCAGTCTGGTCTCACAGAAGACACAGGCTGTTGTAGTGCCACAGCTTGGGGACATAGATGTCATCTGCTGCTGTTCCTGGTCTGTCTGATTCCTGGTCAATCTTCTTGTGCTCCCTATATTGTATGAAATGTGCCCAAGCTTAATTTTTGGCTTCACAAACTTGGTGTCTGCCGTTGGGGCAAAAAGTCTTCACAAAATCTACAAGTGGCTCCAGTGTTGCCTTCCTATTTTGTTTTGCCTTGTTTGTTTTAACCAGAATAAATGGTCATTTAATTTTCATCAAATAATGATATACGTGCTTGTTATTCAAAAACATAGTTTCTTTAGGAGTAGGCAGGTACATGTCTAAACATTCATTTGACAATACAAGTGTAAAGTGCAAGTTCAATGGAACTGCAAGTGCAGTCGCTGGAAAGGTGAGGTTTAAGATCGGAATTAAGGGCAAGCTCTGCTGACTCCACAATTGTATCATGTGTAATAACTAATCCTTTTGATAACCAACAAATAATAAAAAATATCTATATAGAGATATATGTACATATATAATATATAGATATATATATATATATATATATATATATATATAATTAATTTTATTTTTATACACGTATAGATCTATATATCTATATATATTTATATATATATATATATATATATATATGTAGATATCGATATATATTTTTTTGCGCTTATTGAGAAATATAGATATATTTTTCATTTGGTGATTTGGATATCTATATCTATATCTATATCTATATCTATATCTATATATATATATATATATATATATATATATATATATATATATATATATATATATATATATATATATATATATATATACAAATATATAACTTCACTAAAGAATGCTGAAGAAAAAACGTTCGGGAGTACTCTGCGTGAATATACAAGCAGCAAGGCAAAATCATTCTTCAAGTACGATACCATACAAATCCCGCTGTCAGAAAAAAAAAAAACAACAAAAAATTTCAACAGCGTGACGATTGTGCGAGCTTCAAAACGAAGGCTAGTTTTACCAGACCGAGCGAGTCCGTGACATAATAGCTACTGAGCATGCGTCCTTTTTGGTACGCCGGACCATACTACACACGACCGGATTATCCGCTGGACTGCCAAGTCCAGCGGATAATTTGAGAACAAAACCTGAAACTTTAGTCCGCCGTACTTTGGCCAAAAAAAGTCCGCCGGCGCCTACACACGAGGGGATTATCCGCTGGACTTCGGTCCAGCGGATAATCCCGCGGGATAGTCCCTTCGTGTGTACGCGGCATTAGAGTTACTTTAACTTTACTGGAAATGTTTATACCCACTTATTAAGCCATGTTTCCATCAGTCAAGGCTCCCCTTCCCTATAGGCTCAAGGGTCCTCCATTAAGCCTGTGCAGCTCTATCTTTACCTCATTATGTTTTTTAAATAAGCAGTAGGCCATGCATTTAGTACACTTAGTTCCAGTGATTTCACATAATAGGTAAATTATAGACAAAATGATGTTGCATCCATAGAGCTTTATTCTATGCAGGCAAACCTCAAACAGCTTAATTGAGGAAATGTATAAGTCTGTCCTGGGTTATCAAAAACGTTTACCTGTACCTGTACAGCAATAATGTATAGAGGGTTCCACTGGAAGTCCTCTCAGTAATGGCATTACAAGTTTGTGCAAAGATGTTCTGTGCAATTAAAGACACAACAGGGGGATGCATAAAGCTGAGTATTTAGAAATCCTTTGTCATAAGTAGGCTATATGACTAACAGTTCCCTTCACTCTTATGTTATCTCACCACCACTTCTGTGCAATAATTGCTTCTTTGGTGAAAGGTTTAACATAATGATCTTTGTAGAGGATCAAAACAACATTATAGTTAGGCTGGAGGAATACTGGATATTTACATAAAATAATTCACAAGAGACCTGTACTCAGTTGCATTGTGTAACCACTGGACACCACTGGGACTTTGATTATCGTTGCATACAATGTTCTATTTTGGCACATGGGCTGTGAGAGAAATGTTTTCATTTCTGAGGAGAAAAAAAAGGAAATGATCAAAAAAAAAAAATCTAAGATATTTCTCAAGCACTTACAGGGACTGCTTAACAGTCTGATTCTTATTTTAAAAAGACATTAATATTGGTCTATTTCCTTCCAAGCATAGGATGTGTATAGCCATTCTACACCTTCAGAACTGTTTACTGAAAGTCAGGGAAAATATGGAGTGAGGGATACAGAAAACCTTGGTACTTTGTTAATGTTTTGAATGCAGAATCGTTAGCAGTGATAGGGATGGAAAAAAATCTTTAACTTTCCTAATAAACTATCACCAACTAATATGCATAGTCAATATAATAATTTAAAGTAGTATTAAACCCAAAAGCAAACATTTATTATATTGCAGCTTACCAAATTTTAGATGTGATGGCTGTATTTGTTTTCTTTTTTTGGCTTGCTTTCTTTTTTTTCACCTAGTGATAAAACCAGTAAGGCCCCTTTCACACATGTGGACCGTATGTCCGTTTTTCATCCATCCATTTTTGGATGAACAACAAACATACATGCATGTCTATGGGATAGCGGGTGTCAGCGGATGAGCATCCGCTGACACCCGCTATTGTCCGCCTCCGCAATTGTCCGATTCTGCAGACAGACGGTCCGCGTTCATCCGATCCGCCATAGAGGAGAGCGGAGAACTGACAGGGCGGTCCCTGCACAGTGTGCAGGGACCGCCCTGTCATCAGCCGGCTCAGCGGGGAACAGCTGTGCGATCCCCACTGAGCAGCGGATCTTCACGGGGCGGATCAATACGGATCCACCCTGTGTGAAAGGGGCCTAAGTCTGTTTTTTTCAGCAGAACAAACTCTCTTGCAGCTGTAGCAGTTAAAGGGATAAGATAAACCATTTACCATTGACTGGGGTATTTACAATGGTCAGCTTTTATTTCCTCAAGTAAAACTTTTATCAAAAAGGAAAGAAAAAACTGTTGCTGTGACTGTTTGTTTAACTGCAATGTGAGCTGGAGTTTGGCTTTAATTTGTTAATCTGATAGTACATGTAATACTCCTCTGCCTCCAGTCTGAAAATTCTGCTGTCCAAAGGTGGTCCCTGTGCTCCTTCACCCAGAATGGGGGTGCGCTAATACAGGAAATGTGTTTCTAGCCAGATCACAAGGTAAAAAAGAAGGAAAAAAAGCCAAAATGTAGCCACCACATTTAAGGATTGATACACTGCATTTTCTTTTAACATTTTTATGATTATTACCACTTTAATACCATGTGCTAATGGCTGGCATTTATAAAGTGGGCAAATTTCATGTTCCCTGAATGTTTTTTTGTTATTTAAGATAAATTAATAAGGAAATAAAGTACAAAAAGAGCACCTAATCTCTAAACCTAAATTAAAAGAATTCCTATTAAAGCATCTGTGACTGGGGCAGTAACAGTGAAAAGTAATACTGGGGTAATAGTTATTTGTAGTGGCAGCTGGTGCTCAAACTTTTTGGGGGGGGCACAAATAAACTGAAAAATACTGACTCCCCCCCCATCAATTGTAGCCTTACTGTGCCCATCAAATGCAGCCATTGTGCCCATCAAATGCAGCCATTGTGCCCATCAAATGCAGCCACTCTGCCCATCAAATGCAGCCACTCTGCCTATCATATGCATCCACTTGTACCCATCATACGCAGCCACTTATGTCCATCATACGCAGCCACTTGTGCCCATCATATGCAGCCACTTGTGTCCATCATATGCAGCCATTTGTGCCTGTCACTTCACTAACACCCCAGCGCGGCCAGTCTGGCTGCACTTACTGCTCCTCTCCTGGAGTGACGGGCTCTCCTCCTCGGCAGGAAGCGGCGGCTCTCCTCCTTGTGGCTCTTTTCCTTGGTGGCTCTCCTCCTTGACAGGAAGTGGCGCCTCTCCTCTTTGGCGGCTCTCCTCCTCGGCGGGAAGCGGCGGCTGCCGGTCCTGTGTCCGCCGTGTCTCCTCTTCCGACAAAGCGGTAGCCATCCAATAGGATTGCCTAATGCTTTGGCCAATCGGGAGATAGGTCTCACTGACCTGCCTGCTGATTGGCAGGGAGGAACGTTAGTGTGAAAATAGCGAAAATGTATTCGCTATGCCACACAACAACCCTATATTGAAGCCTATTAGAGCCTCTGGCTCTAATCACATGCTTCAAAATACACACCCCCCGCCTATCCCCACCATAGTATTTCATGTGTCTGACAGTCCTGAAAGGGGCAGGACACATGAATAGGGAGGGCGGCAGAGGTTTCGGGGGGCGGTGCCCGTGCGCCCACAATGCACGGGCTGCCACTGGTTATTCCCTGAGATGCTTTGCCAGGTGTCAGTCCAGGCATGTTGGTGGATCCTGACCACATGGTCGTGATCTTTCCCGAGTCTGGACTGGCTCTGTGACATCGGCCGACAGCGGGCTTTAGAGACTCACAGGAGTGAAGAATGAACTGCACTCCTGTGATCCACAGGAGATGTACAGCCAATAAGCCTTGGCTAAACTTCTCCTTTACAACCATTTCAATGGAAGGCCTGCCAAGATGCTAACTATTACCTTTTATAGCTAGAAGAGCCACCTCTGTGTCTAATATTTGATTCAGTTTTGCTTCATTACTGAGGTCTGACATCATGTCTAATTCCCACCAATTTCCTTCCCATTGTCCAATGGGACTGCCTCTTTGGCTGTAAGGACATTCTGATTCCGGCATCCCAATTCTGAAGTGGCAGTTTGTGGAACTTGGTCATGAAGTTGAGGAAACAGGCTCTACCAACAAACAAAATCAGGGAGGGGCACAAAAGGGTATTTTTAGGATAATAAAGGTAATAGAAGGCATCTTGTGATGTCTGCTTTAAGGCAGGTCTATTAAATTTGCAAATAAAAGCAAAGGACAGATTCATTTTAATTAAGGAATTTAAATAGAATAAGGACTTCAAAAAGAATAAAACATGGATATAGATGTATACTGTAGAATATAGATCACCTTATATTAAACATATGTTTTACAGAAACAAAGGAAGTTTTGATGTGTTATTTCTCTGTTGAGTAACACTGACACTTGACAGTGTCTCCTTTTTAACAAGTGACACAATGGCTTTCTGAACAGCAAGTCAATGTAGTTTCACACAAAGGGTTTTATCTATGCATATTGCTGTGCACATTATTAAATTCAAGGATGATAAGGCTTAACAAAATGATACAGTCCAGTAACTGACTGGCTGGTTTTCTAATGTCATAACATGACTAATGGAGGCTTTTGCTCTGCTGGTTTGAGCAGCGAAAATCTGCTGTCAGCAGAACCTCTAATTGGAGATCACCTTTACCAACTTAACCATTTTCATAAATATTCAGCTGTACAATATGGGCCTAAAGTGTGCAAGTTGCCTAATTTGCTCCTTGTTTGACATTCATTGTCAAGGACATGGTGCTGACATTCCTGCAGTCCTGAGCAATGGTAATTCTGTACTAGAGGACAGTGTGTTCCAAGAGTGAAACCTGCATGCTTTCAGTAATTGCCACCAAGTTGCCCACAATCCCATAATAACATAAACATCACATTATTGTGCAGTATCCTAAGCTACTTTTTTCTGAGAAAGAAAAAATAGCTATAGTTAATGACTAAAAATAAAATTATTATTACTATTTTTTTATTTTCCTTATTTGTGAGTGACTGAATTAGGTCAGTCCTGGTCTGGATCTAGATTGGTATGGATCGGGTCCAGAATTTTTCAGCAAGTCTTTTAAACTTGTTCCAAAACCCAGTTTGAGTGATTGCATTGTGATTTGTTTGTATATAGATTTTAGTCTTTTAAAAATTATTGTGTCTAGTGCTTTCCTGACTACTGTGGCCATTAAACAAATGACCAACTCATAAGCCTTATCTGTTTGGATGGTGCAGATAGCAATGACATCATGCAAAGTGCTATAATCTGTTATAAAATACCAATTGAATAAACTTAAATAAAAGTAAAACTAAACTCTAACTGGATAATAATTTGCTAAAGATCGGTGTATCATAAACAACTGTTATGTTTTTCTTTTTCAAAGTCATTAATTTCCCCATAATTTGACCCTTGTTCAGGCACTTCCTGTTAGGGGTGCTTTGGACTGGCCTGCTTCCTAATAATGATAATCATTAACCATGCCTGTGCTATCAGTGCAGACCTATCTTGAAGTCACCAATATTGGTAAAGGTGATAAGGGGAAAACACTTTTCACTTTTTAAAAGCATTGAGATAATGTAAATATGATAAACCTTATATAAGATTTGAATTATTGGGTATACATCCACTTTACCTTAAGATGCAGTATGTTTGTAAAATATTAGTCCTTGTCTGTTGCCTTGGGTTACTGCATTTTTTTGCAATATTATTTGTCTTATTAAAAACCTCAATACTGGACACTTTCCCTACTTCCTGCCCAGGCCAATTTTCAGCGTCCAATGCTCGTACACTTTAAATGACAATTACTCAGTCATGCAACACTGAACCCATATGAAATGTTTCTCTTTTTTTTTCACACAAATAGAGCTTTCTTTTCGTGGTATGTATTCACCACTGGGTTTTTACATTTTTGTGCTAGAAACGAAAAAAGACCTACCGTACCTTAAAAAAAAAAATGTTTTTCTTAGGGCACTTTCAGACTATGGCGGGGGGTGTCTGCGATAAATGACTTTACTGTCGTTTTAGCAGCACTTTTCGGCTATAAAGTGGCAAGTGCAAATGTGCCAATATACTTTTCACCACTATATGCTCCCACCACTTATATGGTCACACCTGCTTTCCGGAACAAATTGATCCTCTAAGAGCAGTCAAAACAAGCCTCATATATGGCCAGACTCCCATCACAGGACCATCACAACCTTCCACTCAAGGCCAATTCCACCAGTCATCCGCCAACTCATCAATGGATTACGATAATAGAAAACAGGGGGACCACAAAGTGCAACATCATAAAAAGTGCTTCTTCTTTATTTAAAACATATACAACATCAGCATTCAATAGTATATAATAAGAAACAGCACATATGCTAGTTGTGGCTGGTCCTGGGAATGGGGCAGGCTTCTTCTGGAGAGTGTGATGACATCATGAACAAAGGCTAGACCCTATGCGTTTCATCACAAGTGACATCTTCCTTACTGCAAGCAGTATACTCCCCTTCACACTGCACAGATAAGCAACTCAGAGGCATTTTAACCTGTAAATTATAAACCCTCTGTCTTCTTTCTATGATGTCTTAAAATGTAAGGGATGATTATAAGATGGCAAACCTTTTATAATGTTAATTATGTGCTTCCTAACTCTAACATGTACAGTTACTCCCTAGTAGTGCTGCCAATACATTGTAGTCCCATCGAGTCTAGGAGACAGACAACATTTTTATTGTGACAGGACACAAATGTTTTCATCTTTTTAACTTTTTGTGTTTACCCATATAGTTAACTAAACATTCCTTTATACTATAAGACTTAGGCAGGCCATAGACCATGGGTTGTAGGAAATAAATCATTCCTCCATCAACACAGACAGTGCTGACAGAGAAATATTTCCTGACAAGCAATTGTCTGCTCCCGGCAGGGGAAGCCATCCCTGTCGGGAGAAGACAGTGATTATTGCTAGCGGCTACAGCAGCCACTAGCAATAATCGCAAGTGAATCTGACAGGTTGTTTGTACCCAAGTACATTCAGTCTGCCTACACACAGTTTGAATCTCAGCCAGTTCAGCAGGAACCATCTATGGCTTGCCTTACAGTATTTAAACTGCATGCTTGACATCTCTTACAGGGGAAATCAAAAAGTTTGCTTGAAAAAACAATACCCCCCCTGGTTTGCCCTCTATATTAGGGTTTAACGTATACCTAATGCCACGTACACACGATCGGAAATGCCGCCTGCAAAACTCTGATAAGAGCTTTTGTCGGAAGATGCGACTGTGTGTATGCTCCATCTGTCTTTTGCTGGTGGAATTCCAGCCAGCAAAAGATTGAGAGCAGGTTCTCAATTTTTCGGTCGGAAAAAGTTCTGATCGACTGTACCAATTCTGAAGTGCAAAATTCCTACGCATGCTCAGAAACAATTTGACGCATGCTCGGAAGCATTGAACTTAATTTTCTTGGCTCGTCGTAGTGTTGTACGTCACCGCTTTCTTGATGGTCGAAAGTTCAGCAAACTTTTGTGTGACCGTGCGTATGCAAGCCAAGCTTGAGCGGAATTCCGTTGAAAAAAAACATCCAAGATTTTTCCAATGGAAATTCCGCTCGTGTGTACGGGGCATAAGAGAAGGGACCTTTTTAAAAGAGCACTATAGTGATAGTTTATCAGCTAAGACTCTATCTTTAGATAATATATATATATATATATTTATATATATATATATATATATATATGGAAGTGTTTACTGATAGCATTCTTGTGCTGGTTTTATAAACTAGTAACAAAAGCAAAATTCACATTTTTGTTCACATCAATAGTTGCAACATTTTTTTTTCTCTTTCCTGCAAGAGGTTTTATCTATCCTTATTCACTAACATTTCAATATCCATATCCAATATTTCTTACTTATATCCCCTTTCAATAAAGTGTTCTTTTAAAATCTCAGCCTGTTCGTTATAATCTTTTTAACTGATCAAAATTCCAGCATACCCTAACAAATAGATTTTTGAAATGCCTTTAATCCAATTAGGGTAGTGGCAGCTCCTATGGGAAATATGTCCATTTCAGTCAGTGGATTTGAAAAAAGATTAAGTCTAAATCATTTTGTCTCTGATGAATATAGTCAGATTCAAGAAACCTCCAATCTTATTTATTTAAATTATTAATATTTTTTTCTTTACAATTGAAATATTAAACAAAATGAATGAACGTTGTCTAATTCCCATTCCAAACAACCAAAATATCAGTATTAGACCTTTGTTATATAGACCAGTTGGTGGGGTTTCCCCACTCAATCAGAGCTGCACGCTAAAGCCAGCTTCGCTGATCAGTGTATTCTGATGGCAGGGAAGTTTTGGATGTGTGGATGGGTTAATTGAGTCTTTTTTTTTTTTTTGTTTAACCTACTTGTTAAATGAAAAACAAAAAACTGACTTGTGTGTGTCCAGCTTTAGTCTAACTTAATCTTTCTAGTAAGGAAGTATTCTACAGCCTTTAAACCATTATTATGGGAAATACTAGTATAAACTGATGAAGCATCAATAGTTACTAATAAGATCCTCCATGTACTCTATGGGGTTAATTTAAAGTCAGAGAGACTGTACACTTTGCAAGTGCAGTTGCACTCATTGTACCCAGAGCTTAGTGAATGTGGTGAAACTTCCCTTTGTAAAGAATATCCAATCGGGTAAAAGGAAATTTAAAAAAAAAAGCATTTTACTTGCACATGATTGGTTGATGGAAATCAGGAGTGCTTCTCCGCATTTACTAAGCTCTGGGAAAAAAATTATTGCAACTGCATTTTCAAAGTGCACAGTCCATTTGCCTATAGTAAATCAAATCAGTATTTTTTAATGAGTTAACTATATCCTTCACTGTATTAATCTCAGTAGGTTGCAATAGGTTGCAGATAAAAATCCAAATGTTCCCTCATTCTTGATTTGAGAGAATTTATCCCACCAATGACGGGTCTATTTAGGAAAAAGGGTGGGGGGGGGCGTTAACACTATTTTTATGTATTTACAGTAAATACTGTATGGGCACCTTCAATGTAGAAGGGACTAAGTATTCTTTTTCTTTACTAGTTGGAATGCCTTTTTCAAGGCCCTCTAAAATGATAATATTTGAATCGTTTTAATTCTATTTAAAGAGGAGCTTGAGGCAAAGTACTTTTCACCTTGTGAGTTCCCAGGAATTTTTTCTTCTAAACCCCAAAAGTCCAATGGAATTTTTTTGCTGATGACCTAGTTCAGCACATGATATAGTTTAGGTTTGCAATCTACCTTAAAGCTCAACTATACAAAAAAAGTAATAATTCACTCATCCCTTTTTCCAACCCCCATATAATGCATCCTTCCCAGAGTTTTCTTTACCTGGTGAAGTCAGTTATACCCACATGAGTCCCCACATTAAGGTCTGCTGCTGACACCATTTCCTTCTGCAGGGGCTGCTAATCCAGTGCCACTAGTAAGCCTCATTAGCCAGTCACCTTCACGCCCATGGGATTTGAGTTATCTCTCTTCCGGATTCTAACAGGACCCTTCTGCTGGCTGGAGGGCTTTTACACTGGAGCGGTGCGCTAGCAGGATGGTAAAAAAAGTCCTCCTAGCAGCATCTTTGGAGCGTTGAAGGAGCGGTGTATTCACCGCTCCTATACCACTCCTACCCATTAAAATCAATGGGGCAGCGCGGCTACACCGACGGCAAAGCGCCACTTTGCTGGTGGTTTTAACCCTTTCGTCCGCTAGCGGGAGTTAAAACCGCACCGCTATGGGCCGAATACCGCTGCTAAAAGGATGGTAAAGCAGCGCTAAATATAGCGCCCCACCGCCCCAGTGTAAAAGGGGCCTTAGTATAAATTGTTAGTTGTACGCGGCATAAGAGAAGGAACCTTTTTAAAAGAGCACTATAGCATTGTTGATTTTTTAAACTTTTTTTTTCATGGGGGATCTGGTCAGTGGAAGCCTGATCTGGACCCACCCAGTAAGTTGTGCAGCAGTGGATCAGATAGAGATCTATTGCTGGCTGCAATCAGCCAGCAATATATCACTATGGCAGTTATCTGTTGCTGCAGGAAAAGGATGGGCAGAGCTAGAACAGCCCCATCCTCCATATTGAACGAGAGTGGATTGATGTCACTTCTGATGTTCATACATCGGGTCCAATGTAGAGTTTTGTTTGCTTTTACTTTTACAGCTGGAGTAGCCTATAAAAACAGCTAAAGCCCAGAAGCTGATTGTTGCACCCCCTAAGCTAAATGCTGGATGGTGCCAGTTCATGCCTGCACCCCCACTCTGAAACTTACAGCACTATGGCAAATTGTTGATAATCCAGTGCTTTTGAAATGGCACTGGGGACTCAAGTGGTTAACACAACTGCTATGTAAAAAAAAGTTACCACTGTTGATGTTTTCCCAGGCCCAAATCACTGCTCTAGTAAAGTAAAATTCATATTTTCATTCAGGATGGACGGTACACTGCCAATGTGAGAGATGCAGCCTGCTTTGGTGTTGTTTTTCTGATCCTCCTCTCCTCTTGTCCCTTCACAGAACACTTTTTATTCCATGTGCCATTCACAAAATCTTAATATTGATCAGAATAAAAGTTTGGATTGTGTTTTCATTACTAGCTTTTTAAACCAGTACTTTTTGGTCTTTTTCAAGTTAAACTGTTTTTCAACGTATTCAGTCAAATTCTATGTTTGTTTTGTGTTCCTATTCACACAACATACTTAAAAAGAATTAAAAGAAAATATCTCTAACCTTTGTAGATGTTTCTTTGGAACAGCTTTATATTTTATGAATGAAACTCTATGGGCAGCCTGCAAACTAACAGTTTCAAAGTGTGAGGGACAAACTGAGGAACAGTTTTTTTTAAAGGGGTTGTAAAGTCAGAAGTTTTTTTATCTTAATACATTCTATGCATTAAGATAAAAAGCCTTCTGAGTGCAGCAGCCCCTCCTTAGCCCCCCTAATACTACTTACCTGAGCCCCATCTCTATCCAGTGATGGCCATGAGTGTCTCGGCCGTCTGGGACTCTCCCTCCTGATTGGCTGAGACACAACAGCAGCACCATTGTCTGAATGTGCTGTATGCTGGACCTTCAGAGCACAGGCACCAGTAATGTCACTGGCTGCATGCACTCTGAATATTTACTAAACTAGGAGATATTCACAGTGATTACAGGTAAGCCCTACTATAGGTTTGCCTGTAGGTATAAGTGGTAGAACAGAGTTTACAACCAATTTAAAGGTTTGGAACCACTGGTCAGACAGACCCTTTTCTTCTACATTTGGCTTGAGGGTGTGACTTTTACTCAGCTATGCCAGCATACGACACTATAAAGCAAAAATAGATAGCAGCATTTTTACTGGAATAAATAGGCTTTTTAGGCATTTTTAAGCAATAGTCAGTCCCAAATCATACCATGCAGTTGTAAAGAGAGACAAAGATCTGAGATTGTAAATGGAATTTTAAGGGTCTGGTCAATTCAGAGAAAAGTATCAGGTTTGTTAGATAGCCTGTCTCCTATGATGCTGATGTTTGTACTCATAGAACTAGCCCGCTACTATGTTTTCTGACCAAAGATCCACAAATAACCTGGTTTATTTGAACTAGGGAGGCATCAACAGTCTCCTCTAACGGTGCAGTTCTGGGTGGCAAATTTTGCCACTTCCAAACAATGTCACATGGGGGTGGGCCCTTAGCTAAATGAAAACACACACAGAATTTTAAAGTAGTTTTAAACTCAATTACAAAAAAAAAAAATCGCTGAGATGTAATGTTTCTATGACAAAGGAGACCCTAGTGGTCTCTTTTGTCATGAATACTTCCCCCTGCCATTTTGTTTTAGCAGAGTTTAATTCCACTTTAAGCAGGGACTTTGAAGGGGGCTCTGATGTACAAACAGGGCTAGCAGCCAAAGGAAGATATAGTATCAGCCTGCTTTCCAGCATACCTATTACCTACATACCTAAAGAGGCAAATAACGTTTTTTTTTTTTCCACCCGTTTTGGTAAAAATGGTTTACTATGCTCTTTCTGGTACTACCAGTAATTTAGTTATTGCTATATTGTAGCAATCCCAATACTATTGACCTCATAATGTGGATATTAGCACAGTTTTAACTATTTCTTTGTTTTCCTATCCTCAAAGGATGCAAATAAAAGCTTATTTTGCATACAAAAACAGTCACTGATGTGTAATTATTACTCTGCAATTACCTGAATATATGCAAAAGTGTGTGCTGTAGATTGAACTTGCTAGAGCTTGAGGCTTGATCTGTTTTATGCATAATGCCTTCTTTATTCCAAGCCCCTTTCAGTCAACTTTCATTCAGCTGCAGCAAAGGGGAGTGCCTGAGATTCTATCAATGTGTCAAGTATATTCTAAATGTGTCATTTATATGCCCTTTCTGGGCACATAGAATCTACTGAATAGGCCAACTGCTTCTGTTTGATACAGGGGGCGTTTTTTTATCTGCGCAATGATGCAAGAAATCAATATGAATGAGACAGGGCAGCAGAGAAGCGGAGCAGATAGGTAGATATGTGAGGCGCATACTATATAACATTTAAAGGTATAGTCTTATCGGAAAGACCAGGCGGAGGAAGGCTAGTTGTTCTTATTGGTTGTTACAGCAAGGATCGTGATAATTAATGTGATGCTTTAACACTGCAGCAGGTAGTGCTTCCTTTGTGTGGATAGATAAATTAGTTAGACATTGTGTATAACCAAGCTGCCTCTTGCTTTACTCTGTATACTGTAGATTAGCTCTTTCTTGACAACAATTTTTTATTTAGCTAACTGCTACCAGCCTGCAAAGCTCATGCTTATAATTACTTCCATAAATATATCATGTATATTTACACTACAAATTTAATCAGAATAAGATAATAAAGTGTACATTAAAGCTAAAGAGCAGAATGTTTTAACTCTGCAGTGTCCGATGGGTGTATGTGCACATAAGTGTGGTTTTCCCATGTGTTGTAAAAGCACCTCAAACTGTGTACCTGCAGTACTGTGCAGACCTGTGGACCTTTACCACTATGCATTTTTTTTATATGTTTGCCTGCCTATCCATATGAATGGTAATTGTATGTTTTATTGCAAACTCTTTTTGCATTATAGTTTGAGAAAACACACAGCATTTTCCCCTTTTCACTTACTGTTTAATCCATTTTTAATCCAGCTTTAGTCCTTTTCAATTACCTTTTAAGAAGCAGGAATTTTGTTGCATGTAAAAGGCAAATATTGTTAGTTAAAAATGGCTAATATGATGGAACTGATGGAAATAAATAAAGAGGATCCTCTGGATCCCTCACAATTTTTTTTTAACCCCTGCTTAGCGGGTGTTGTCTTCTGCATGAATCAGATACTCACCCACCCAGTGGATCCAGTATTGTCCTGCTGAGTTCCTTTTCTGTTTTGCCTCTGCACAGTCCCGCGCCACCATGTTCAGGTGTGACGTAGGCCTCTGCTTTTCCGGGTTTGGCCAGCATACTGATTATGCGATGCTTGACCCGTCTCTTTACTGCATAGAGGGCAGGATGGAGAAAAAAATGGCTTGTTCACAGTATACAGGCCTCAGTACCTATGTTAAATGAGGTTTAAGTGTATGAATTAAAAAAAAAAAACTGTAAAAGAAGCAAACTAATTACACTATATCAAACATGTTTATGGAAAAAAAATAAGTAGTCTCTGAGGACTGTTTTGGTAAAACACTCCCATGCTATATATCGCCATATCATTTCCTGAATTGGAAAGGAAACAAGTCATTTGGTGGTTTCCATTCAAAAGCAGATTAGGTTGAGGCCCTAGAACAGTGATGGCGAACCTTGGCAACCTAGATGTTTTGGAACTGCATTCCCCATGATGCTCATGCACTCTGCAGTGTAGTTGAGCATCATGGGAAATATAGTTCCAAAACATCTGGGGTGCAAAGGTTCACCATCACTGCCCTAGAAGATGACATTTCTAGGTACTTTGTGTACCAGTGCTACCATATAAGGGTAATCATTTTCTCTCTGTATGAAGCTGCTAAATCTATTTGTTTTCTAAATAGTTTAAACCATGAGTTGGAAATGACTGGCTCTGTGGCTTTGGTAGCCATTTAAATTAGATATGGGTTCTAATTGGATGAAAAATGTGGTTACAATGATATGCAGGCTGATACATATACCCTGCAAAGATGCTGCTTCGCAGTATGCACATCATAACTGAATGTGACTTTTTGTTCAGGTGCAAGCTTGTAACTGTAGTACCTGATGAGTGAGGTTTAGGAAATACTGTATATATTATATTACCATGGCTCATCTAATATTACTTTAAAATCATTAAAGTTATGACTTATTATATGCATTTTTTAATTGACTTGTGCTCAGGAGGTCTGCTAATTTTTAACATGTACACGAAGCAGTAGTGTCAGTTAAATCAACAAGACACTGGGTAGCATTATCAATCCTTTTTACTTTATTTGCAGCCTAAACAAAATACATTGGACCTCACAGCAAATAGTTTATTCACTGTAATATGTATTTAATGCAATATGTAAAGGGCTTTATTTAAAAGAACAACTTCCATTTTGAATGTCTTTTACTAAGGAGCACTCCTTAAACCAGGGCTTTACTCTTAAATAGATGATTTTATGTGTAGAACAGAAGAACTTTTAAAAAATAGTAGGTATCCACATGTCTCTTGTGAATATCATCTGTTTAAAAAAAAGTCCACTGGTTCAGTTGGAGGGCTTTTTGGTTTGTTTAGTCCTTTCTTTTGATTGTAGTGGGTTGTATTTTCCCCTTGGTCCCAAAGCCCTATTTTATTGGAGGCACTGGAGTAGATTTACTAAAACTGGAGAGTGCAAAACCTGGTGCAGCTCTGCATAGAAACCACTTGCTTACTGGGCACTTAAACACTGCCCAGACCAATTTTCAGCTTTCGGTGCTCTCACACTTTGACTATTACTCAGTCATGCAACACTGAACACAAATGATTTTTTTGTCCCTTTTTCCCCACAAATAGAGCTTTCTTTTGGTGGTATTTGATCACCTCTGGGTTTTTTATTTTTTGCGCTATAAATTAAAAAAGACCGAAAATTTTGAAAAAAAACACATTTTTCTTTGTTTCTGTGATAAAATTTAGCAAATTAAATTTTTCTTCATAAATTTTGGCCACAATTTATACTGCTACATATCTTTGGTAAAAAATAACCCAAATTAGTGGATATTATTTGTCTTTGTGAAAGTTACAGACTCTACAACCTGTGGTGCGAATTATACAAAATTGATCACATCTGATGTGATGAGGGCCTATCTCATTTCTTGCGACCCAAACAAGCCAGGAAAGTACAAATACCCCCCAAATGACCCCTTTTATGAAAGTAGACATTCCAAGGTATTTAGTAAGAGGCACGGTGAGCTTTTTGATGTTGTCATTTTTTTTCCACAATTCTTTGCAAAATGAATTATTTTTTTATTTTTTTACCACAAAATTGTCATTGTAATAGGTTATTTCTCTCACATGGCATGTGGCACTAATACGTGGCACTGATGCCAGATGACACTAATAAGTGGCACTGATGACAGAGGGCACCGATACGTGGCACTGATGACACGTGACACTGATGACAGATGCCACTGATACGTGGCATTGATGACACGTGCCACTGATAACAGATGCACGTGACACTGACAGGTGGCACTTTTGACAGATGGCACTGATGACACGTGGCATTGATATGGCACTGACAGATGGCACTGATGACAGATGGCACTGACGTGGCACTGATGACAGATGGCACTGAGTGGCACTGATGACAGATGACACTGACGTGGCACTGATTTGGCACTGATGACAGATGGCACTGACGTGGCATTGATGACAGATGGCACTGACGTGGCACTGATGTGGCACTGGGGACAGGTGGCACTGGGGACAGGTGGCACTGGCAGATGGCATGGATGGCACTGGGGACAGGTGGTACTGGGGACAGGTGGCATTGGCAGATGGCATGGATGGCACTCTGGGGGACAGGTGTTACTGGGGACATGTGGTACTGGGGACAGGTGGCACGGATGGCACTCTGGGGACAGGTGGTACTGATGGTGGCAGCGGGACAGATGACTTTATTTCTTTTTTTTTTTTTTACTTACGGCGCCGGCGCCGTTCCTCTCTCCCTCCTCACACGCTGTCTGTGTGAGGAGGCAGAGCGGCGCTGACAGATGATCTCATATGTTTGCATATGCAAACATATGAGATCATCTCTCATTGGACAGCCAGATCTCGCTGTAAACGGCCGCTGTGATTGGCCGTTTACAGCGATCTGTGACCGGCACAGAACTTCCCCGATGCGCGCTCTCAGAAGCGCACATTAGGGAAGTAAACAGGAGGACATCCAGGGACGTCCTCCCTGCAGGGAGCGTCCGCGCTGCAGCCGTCTTTCGGCTATAGCGCGGGCGCGTAGTGGTTAAAGGGAAGGCAGAAGTTTTTTTTATCTTAATGATATGCATTAAGATAAAAAGCCTTCTGTGTGCAGCATCCCCCCTTGGCCCCCCTAATACTTACCTGAGGTCCCGCTCTGTCCAGTGATATCCACGAGTGTCTCAGCCATTCAAGATTCTCCTTCATGATTGGCTGAGACACAGCAGCGGTACCATTGGCTATCGCTGTCAATCAAAGTCGGCTAGTCAATCAGGGGGAAAGAGGGGGTGGGGCCGGGTCGAGGCTCCGTGTCTGAATGGACACAGAAGGCTGTGACTCAGCTCGGGTGCCCCACAGCAAGATGCTTGCTGTGGGGGCACTGAACCGGAGAAAGGGGCCAGGATCATAAAAGATGGACCCAAGAAGAGGTGAATCGGGGCTGCTTTGTGCAACTCCACTGCAACACAGCAGGTAAGTATAACATGTTTTTATTATTTTTATAGGAAAAAAAAAAACGAGACTGTACAATCACTTTAATTTAACAAGCTGAAGTTAGAAGCTGATTGGCTACCATGCACAGCTGCACAAGATTTTATACTCTCAAGTTTTAGTAAATCAACCCCATTGCTGTGTGTGTGACTGTACTACATACTCATACTTCTAGATGTACAGTTAGCCAATGGGTCATAAAGAAATGGTTTGCATGGGTCCATCCACTATCCTGAAATAAGAAATAATACTAGTATTTTTAGAGTTTGTGATGAACTGAGACCTGTGTGTACCTTCTGTGCTGTGAATGCACTACAGGCATACCCCACTTTTAAGTACACAATGGGGTTTATTTACTAAAGCTGGAAAGTGCAAAATCAGGCACAGAAACCAATGAGCTTCTAACCCAGCTTGTTCAATTAAGCTTTGGTAATAAAACATGGAAGCTCATTGGTTTCTATGCAGAAGTGAGCCTGATTTTGCCCTTTCCAGCTTTAGTAAATAAACCCCATTGTGTACTTAAAAGTGGGGTATGCCTGTATTGCGCTTTGCACAGGCTTAGTGGAGGGCTTTTTGGTTCTATTAGTCACTTCTCACTATAAGCTCCCAGATATGGCCTGCATGTATAGTGCAGCGAACCTCTTAAATACAAAATCTTTTAAACAGTTTGAGTGTAAAAGAGAGTGGACAGTTTAACTAAGTTTATGACATATCAGGAAATGGGTATCTTTTGAAATCCATGCGTAACAGTTAAGCTGGCAGTGTTATAGCTCATATAGAAAGGATAATGAAGCAAATTAAAGATGTGTTAAAGTGTGTCACCAAGTCTTAGCACTATATAAAGGAAATGATCAGCAGAGCTGAAATGCAAAGAAGTTCAAAAGAGAAAATGCTCCACAAATACAACTGAGCTGAGAGATAACAATGGAAAAGATGATAGGATATTTTGACTGTATGATTAGTAATGAAACTAAAATAGGAAATTAGAAAATTAGAAAGCTATATGTGATGTATGGATAACAGCAGTGACAAGCAGAATGGTTGTAGTTATCTGTAGACAGATAAGCAGAAAGTATGTATTGATCTCACTGGGGAGATTTACTAAAACTTGTGCACTCAGAATCTGGTGCAGCTGTGCATGGTAGCCAATCAACTTCTAACTTCAGCTTATTCAGTTAAGTTTTGGCAATAAAACCTGGAAGCTGATTGGTTTCTATGCAGAGTTGCAACAGATTTTGCACTCTCCAGTTTTAGTAAATACCCCCCACTGTTTGTTACCACCATGTTATTGGATCAAGAAGAGCTTCAACAATAAACTTTACTGAAACATACATGGTTGTAGTGGTAAAGACATTTAATAGGGCAGAACCTACCAGACAATATTGCTCAGGTAATGTAGCTTTTCACCTAACCCACAAGGAAAACTCTGAAACAAAAGCTTGTTAGGTTTTAAACAACAGTTGAAACATGTCTTCACTTATTGGGGCCACTTGGCTTAGCCTACAAGTCCAATGACAATTTTTACTGTTAAAGTGTTTTTAACCCACTTTCACATTTTACAATAATCCGTTTTGTCCCCTAATACTGTGCCTCCCTGTCTCTGTGTCTTATTAAAAATTTCTGTCATACATGTAAAAATTAGCATTTCCTTGCAATAAAATTACCTAGAGGTGATCATGGACGTTCTGGTTCTTGGTCATCTCTATGGTCAGCTGGCGGAACGGCTGCCTTCAGTCCTGGGCTTCCCAGTGGGACAGGAGAGCCCAGGAAGGCGGGGGGTGACAACTTCCTTCCACCACCTGTAAAAGCGATCCAGCGGCTAATTAGCCACTAGGATCACTTCTACATTAAAACCCATTGCTAGCTTAAGAAAAAGACACTGAGATGATGGATGATGCTTATAGCCGCAGGCATCATCCTGGTATAACCCCTTCAATAAGATGAGGTACAGGTATGTTGCTGAGGCTGAAGTGGTCAAAAATAAAGGGTTACCATAAAACTAGAAGGGAAATCTTGTGGAGCTGTTGTAGTTTGTAGTCTAAAGAGCCTATATCTGATACAAATTGTGTAAGTATAACAGTGTTGTTCTACTCAGCTCCGTCTAGTCTAGTCTGGCCAAGTTCACCTGGATCTGTGGAAATTCCTGCTCAAATAATTCCCTTTTTATCAAATCCTTGCTGGCTGAGATGGATCCTGTGAAATCTGTGACTTGACATATCACCAGTTTGATGCAGTTACATGGCTGTCACCTCACTTCTTCCCTGTATCTGTAGAAATTCTAAGAGTGGAATAAGGTTTACATTTTCCTGTACCTTGTGCACAGTTACAGGAATGTGACGAATCTTACAAAATGCAATACTTAAAAAAAAACAGCAGATGGCAATCATACTAGATCTAAACGTTATGTTTAAAAACAGTTATCAGGCAAGGTAGCCAATCTGACATCTTTCTAATGAGCATAAAAAGTTTCACAAAGACTTTCATGCTGTTAAAAAAAAAAATATTTCTGTTTTTTTTTTAACCTAAGAATAAATGTCCTTTAAAAAATTGCAACACTTTGCTTTAGACAGTGCATGTCATTGCTGTGCTTTTTGTGGCTTCAAGCGACTCCAATCCTGATTCATTACACTTCTTTCAGCAGCAAGAGTAATAAAAACCTTCTGAACATATGAAGAAGAAGTATGGGGGCCTCTGAACAAATTTCAGTCATGGCAAATAAAAGATTACAAAGTAGAATTCTGACTTGATCTACTATGACCCAGTCACAGTTTAAAGCACTGTAAGTACTGGCTTTGGGCAGGATGCTTTTTTTTTCTTATCCAACCATTTTCTGCACCTGTTTGACAGGTGTATGTAATTTCAATTTATTTTTCTAATTTTTAAAAGCAGGGCCCATTCCTGCACCCAGCAAGAGGAACTGTGAGGGGTCACAGTGTTCAGGCACCACTAACATCCAAGGCCACATTTTTCTGCACCTGTATGTAAATAAAAACATTGGGAAAAAAATGGCTTGGGGGGACCCTTTGGGTCTGGTATGGATTTTAACCACTTCCCTAGAGGCGCATTGTAAAATGATGCCAGCAGGAACACTTCCTCCCTCCTGCTGCCCATCAAAGTGCTCTTTTTTTACTTATATTGCAAAAAAAAACAGTGTGATTAAATACCACCAAAAGAAATCTTTATTTGTGTGAAAAAAATTATAAAAATGTTGTTTGGGTAAAGTGTTGCATGACTGAGTAATTGTCATTCAAAGTGTGGGAGCACTAAAAGCTGAAAATTGGTCTGGGCAGGAAGGGGGTGAAAGGGCCTGGCATTGAAGTTAAGAGGAACCCTATGACAGAATTAAGAAAAAAATGGCCTGGGGTCTCCCCCAAAATCCATACTAGGCCCTTTAAGTCTGGTATAGATTTTAGGGGAAAGCCAAGATTAAAAAAAAAATTACACGGTGCCCCCCCCCCCAAAATCCATACCAAACCCTTACCGGAGCATGCAGCCTGGCAGGCCAGGAAAGGGGAGGGGAAGAGCGAGCGCCCCCTCCTGAACCATACCAGGCCACTTTCCCTCAACGTGGGGTGGTGCTTTGGGGTGCCCCCCAAAGTACCCTTTTCCCATGTTGATGGGGACAAGGGCCTCTTCCCGACAACCCTGTGGTTGTCAGGTATCTGCGGGTGGGGGGCTTATCGGAATCTGGAAGCCCCCTTTAACAAGAGGATCAAAACTAGAATAATTTCTTGTTTTAGTTTTCTAGCATGCAAAGTCCACAGAAACAGGGGACAAATTAAACATTTACTGTCTTTTAAATCTTGAGCCATATGTGATCCATGGCTATTTTAACGTCTTCGCACAAGTTCCTCTGAGCCCTTTAAGAGGTTTATGATGCCAGGAGGTGGGGCTTAAGATCACATGACTGCTGTGATAGGCAATCATGACAGTTACGTGATCTGTAAACTCCCGATCAAAGATTTTGGTTAGGCACCGGTAACTGTGCTGGTAGTGCAAAGCACATGCGCTCTCGGCACAGTTTAGTGACAGCAATTCACGCAAATATGCTATCTCTCGGTGGCAAGGACCAGGTGCTGAGAGGCCGCATCTTTTGCGAGCGGCTGGCGCCAAGGGGTTAAGTTATAGGTTAACTTTTGTAAGTCACTGTCATATTTGACTACCTGAAGTTCCACTATTAAGGCATTTAGATCTGTTGGTAAGCTTTGCTAGATATTTTAGGAAAGTATTAATCCTTTGGAACAGTGCACTTTCTATTCTGCTTCATAATACTCATCAGTCTGTTTTATATCATTTTAAGGAGAGCCTGTTATTAGTTTATGTTTATCATCCTGATTTGTTTGGCATACTCAGCTGATTCATTTCCAAGCATTTTAATTAATAGGTCACTCTGTTTACTGCATGACAATTCCAAGCCTTTAACAGCACTTTGGAAGGAAGATTGCCAGGCCCTGTAGCGTTTAGGAAGACCATTCAACTTTTCCAATGCTTTAGTGACTAACTTGGATTGTGCAAAAAACTTGGAAAAGTCGATTGTGGCTTAGTTAGCATCTTAACTAGCTAGATGTGTATGACTTTGGTGGAAAAGAGTTGTATAATCTCACATTTTAAGAACCTCTGTTTTAAGCCAGCCTTTGTTGTACGACTCTGGTGTGAAAGCTGATCCGGTAGGATAATTTGCAGACTTGGTTACTTTGTGTGGGAGTGAGAGTGGCATCAGCTTGTTTTGAGTTCTTTTGTTTGCAGACTTGAGGCTCGTTACTGACTTGCAGTGGTGTAGTGAACCATCTTTGGTTTGTGTTCTCAATGTCCTCTCTTCTTATCTCTTCTAGGTGAGTGTTGCTACTTGGCTTGGAGTGTTGATAGATGTACACTGAAGTGCATTGCAAAGAATCATTAGGTTCAAGCTTTGGACCAATAGCATTTCTGCATTCACAATCAAGTGTAAACAGTTGTTTCTAGGGCTTCTGCCTCAACTACAGTGGCTGCTGCCTCCTTCTCTACAGTAGTCTCTCTAGGAATGCATCTAGAAAGACTTTTTAATTTCCAGTGAAGCCTCAGGACATATTGTATTTCCTCAGCTTGTAATCACAATTTCTGCATTTCTACCTCTTTTTTCAAAGTGATTTTTGCTGTACTGTGCATATCAACCTCTAAAGTGTGCTTTTTCTTTTTTTATCTTTATTTCTAATTACATCTCTTGCTGTACCTGTTCAGCCTTATGGTATACCCTCCCAGTCTCTAATTGTGCCTTCTTTTTCTTCTGTTACATTTCTTGCTCAGCAAAGGCTGCTTGACCTTTTATGTAAGCAATGACAAGTGCATTGCTTGCAAATAATGATCTGGTGAAACCAAATATCTTGGATCTTGTCTTGTTTGAAGATGCTCAAATCTATGTTGTCTTTGAGGAGGTTTTTGACTGTATGGAGATTGCTGTATTGCCATATGATGGTGGGTGTGTTGATAGGGTAGCAGCTTGAAAAAAGTGGAAAGGATCCACTTAAACCCTGAGGCTTCTTCGTATGATTTATGTATGTCATTGTTATTGTTATCATCCAATATTGTGGTAAATAGACATGTGCGATTAGTTTCGTACGAATCGTAAATTCGTACATTCGGGAGGATCCGAAAAACAAATTGCTATGCTTCCAAATTTTGGACAAAATATGAAATTTAGTTTACGAATTTCGGATCCAAATTCCGTTAGAAACGGAAACATGACTGGTGTTTTGTTGACCAATCAGAGGTTTTCTTCTGCTGTCGAGTGAGGGTTGGGAAATTACCTTTTTTAATATGGGAGTGGGAGACTGAATCGGACAAAATAAGAATGTTGGTTGATTACAATTATTCATTATTATTCGTTAATTACGATTATTCATTCTGATGAAGTTAAAAAAAAACAGGAAGTCAGCACAGCACAGTAATGGTGGGAGCCCCTTATAATGATAAATTCATCATAACGAAGGTTCGTAATTGTTACTAAAGTTAAAGTTACTAAACGAAAATTCGTATTTCATACGAATCAAAATTGAATTTCGGACACGAATTACGAAATACGAATTAACGGCTAATACGAAACGGAACAAAACGAATTTATTGACAGCGTACATGTCTAGACTGGTAAGCGCATAAATGTAGAGAATGTTAATATTAGTCTGGAAGCTTTTACACACTGTAGGGCTCCCACAATCACTTTATATTGTAGTAAGGATGAGTAAATATGAGTTGAAGTGCCACACCATATAATTCAAGTCCAAACACAAGTTTATTCCAATGATAAAATGTTTTCCAAAATGTTTTGAGGGCTTTGTTTCATCCCCTTTACCTGGGCTTAAAAAAATAAAATAAAATAAAACAGAGCAACCCATCAATAGCAGGCTCAAGTAGCCAATCTGATAGGGTAGAACCTCTTTGTGTAGTCAGTGTCCTGTGTTCCACTTGCCACTGCTTCACTTTTCTGTCCTCACTACACATTGCTGTTCAGTCTGTGTGCAGCAAGGAGAAATCAGACATTCAGAATACATATAATGTAGCAAACAAAAGTGTCTGACAGTTGCTTCTAGATATGTATGTGGATTGAAGTCAACATCTTAGATTGCCAGAAATGCTGACATTAGGATGGAAGACAGTTTCCCTCCATATGAGCTCAAAAATGGTAGATCCTTATTCCTCTGAGTGATTCATGGGTAGTACAAAGACAAAGTAGAGTAAAACAAAGCTAAAATAGTCCTGTTGAAGAGTCTGGAAGAAGTGCTGTTTGAACAAAAACCCTATGACGAAGGCTTGACAGTTGCCACTGCCCATTGCTTCAAGTTTATCACAAATTGGCATCTTTAAGCTTCTCTAACCCCCCTGGCGGTAATCCCGAGTCTGGCTCAGGGCGGGATCTTCAGTACCATAAGCGGTAACCCCGAGCTAGACTCGGGCTTGCATTGCAGGATACAGGGGGACGTTACTTACCTTTTCGCCTGGATCCTGCAATGTCTCCCCGATGTGTGCGCGAGCTGTCTTCTTGCTCAATTCACACAGTGCCCAGTACCGCTGATCTCCGTTCCCTGCGACGTTACGAAGCACGGGAGCAGAGATCGGCGCCAAATTCAAAAAAGTTAAAAACACAATACACATACAGTACTGTAATCTTACAGATTACAGTACTGTATAAAAAAAAATACACATCCCCTTTGTCCCTAGTGGTTTGCCCAGTGCCCTGCATGTCATTTTATATAATAAATAGATTTTTTTCGGCCTGGAAACTGGAGATTGTCCAAAGGCAAACAAAAAGTGTCCCTTTATGTCATTTGGTCTCCTAAAAAAATTATATTCGGGCGCTGAGGGAGATGCGTCCTCAGAATTGGGTCTGACTCCAAAATCTTCCAGTTCTTTTTAAAAGTGGTTTTAGACCAGCTAGAAAACAACGATAATAAATTAGAATCACAATTCATCATCAAACACTAAAGTTATTGACAGCGACTATTCTGCAACTGAGCAAATTTCAGTGTTTTTATTTTTTTGAATAATTTTTATTTTTATAATAATACAGACAGTTAAGATATAGCTTATGCTCACACAGTAATATACCATATACACATAAATATAGCTTAATTTACATACGTTCACACATTTAGATTCATGTTATTGCAGATATTCATTCTTGCGGCATGTGGTATTAGGAAGTATCCTGTCATAGAGGAGGGTGCCCTCCCATCGTTGAACGGAGCGGTCTCTCAATATGGCCGCGTCCCCCACTGGGAGGGTCCCATTGGTTGATTTGTCAAAGCAGTAAACTATTTAATTGAGTCGTTTAGAACATTAAACAAACGTAAATATAAAATTAACTGAAAACTGGAAATTGGAAGTATAGTCAGGATCACTGGATCACCTTAAATAATACTTATGTCAGAAAATCTGGTGTGTCAAGCGAGCTTTATCTTTTCAATGTTCAGTGTTTTTGATTTGATTACATTATTGAATAATTTTTATTATATATTTTTATTATATTATAATTTATGATTTTGTGTTTCAAACTTTATCATACCCGGGATGTCTACTAGACTCTGGTTTGCATAGCTTTAAGTGAGTTATTCATAAGAATTGCAGCCTACAATATAAAAACTCCAAATTTCCATGCAAAATAATTGTACCGCTTTTGGTACAAAATTCCAGACATAATCATACCGCCAGGGATGTTAAATTGTCTGTTTTCAATTAGACAATATTAGAGTCTGTATCCATCTTGGACCTTCTTGGGATGGATCGCTAATGGTTCTAACACAATGCTCTCCTTCTTTTGGATGGTCATGAAAGACCAAGCCTGATTTTCACCTATTGGGAGTGTGTAGACGATGGCTCGAAAGTCATAATTTAAAGGAATAGCACTGGAAATTTGTTCTGGGGTTATAAATTGTAGCCGCATCAACAGTGACATGGCATTTAAGGAGGCAGGACTATGTTAATGATAAAGAGTCCTCTGCAGAATCCTGGGCTGCGCCTTACAATATAGAGGAGGCTTTGGAGGGATATGGTACCATGTTGGAATCCAATGCAGCTGGGGAAATAGATGGTCTGATGGTTAAGAATCTATAGATCAGAGCCCTTGTTCAGTTCCATTAATTTCCTTTTTATTTTATATTCTTAGGCACTCAGAGCATTGAGCTAGGCATTGAAGTAGTAAATAATGAAAGTTGCTCAGAGTCAGAGAAAAGGAAATTCTTTTCATTCCCCTTCGCTGCAAAACTATGCTCCACTCCTGTCTCAGTTTTTGCCAAGTATCATAAATACATCTGTTTTCTTTTCAGGTTTAGAAATTGACAGTTTTGAGGAATGTGTACATACTTAGTCAATGTGGCATGCAGGAAATTAACACTTTCATACAACACATTATTTTTTAATTTGCATTCTATTATTTCACTTAAATCAGAACATACAGTAAGTACAAACACAGGTTGTGTATATAAGAAGCCTGCATTTTTCCTATTCTTTTTTTGTTATTTACATGGATGTAGCACTATATCCATTTACCCTTGATAGAATTTACGATAATGGCAACATTAAGCAGATGTAGAGACTATCGAATTCATTCCAGGCTATTTGTTTACATTTGGCCATATTTCTTTTGTATATTACTCTACTATGTTGATTCAAAATATTTCCAAATTCCTTTCAAACTGCAGGTCTACTCAATGAAAATGAATTATTTCAAACTTTCCCTTGTGTGTGTATGTTAACTTAATTGTACTAAGGCAGCACACTAATGCCAAACAAATCTGAACAAGATAGACAAAATAGCTTTTAACTGAGAAGATACAAAACTTAAAACAAGCAGTAAAACAAATGTTCCTAATAAGGATTTTAAATGTAATGAAAGCAGAACATCTCCGATTTAGGTCACATAACAATTAATGTGTGTGCATGCATCTGATTGTAGTGGCATGCTATATTTCATTGTGATACTGCATCCAGAATAATACGGCAGTTGCCAGGGTAATTACTTATTTTGTTTGGCGAATGCAGCAAAGTCAAAATGCCAGATAAACATCACATCGCTCTAATTTAAAACCCATCAGCACATTTAATTAATAGCTCATCTTCCTCCATATTCAGCTCTAAACTGTTTTAATGTCTCTATCCTTCCTCCCACAACCATCCCCTCTGTACAATAATAATGTAATAATAATGTGTTTTGATGGACCAGATGGACCAGTCATTGAGTTAAATCAAAATGTTTCCTAAATGCATTATTTCTTTAAATGAACCACTACATATACCACTGTGTTTTTTTTTTTTTTAAGAAATTGTAAACGAGTTAACAAGACTTAAAAAATTGTGAGAAGAGATTACTTAACACTTCTTGAACTTAACACTTTCAGTCAACTCCCTCACTACCTTCACTTGTTTGGCTAGGGGTGGAGGAATAAGTAAAATTACTTACATTATTCTTTGCTCCGCTGGCAACAGGTGTGCTCTTAGGCTGGATTCACACTAATGCGTTTTTTGATTTTGTATTTTGCATTTTGCAGAAATGCAGGGAAATTTTTTAACATGGGTTCCTATGGAACATGTTCACATCAATACATTTTTGTGCCTCTGTGTTTTTGGAAAGGGTCAGGGACTTTCTTTCCCGCAAAATGCAGCATTTGGCATGAAATAGAATTCAATGGACCCACATCCAAATCGCAAGTACTGCGTTTTTACAGCGATTTTGCCTCAATTTGCTTTTATTTATTTATTTATTTTATACTGTAAATAGCTGGTTGCTAAGGAGGGGGCAGGAAAGCCGGCCGCCATGTCCTTAACAACTGATGAGTCATCATCTGTCAGTTGGCTTCCCGCTCAATGTAAAAAAAAATGACGGCTAAAAAAAAAAAATTGTGAAAAAAACAGCGTGGGGTCCCCCCCAGGTCCATAGCAGGCCCTTGGGTTTAGTATGGATTTGGAGGGGACCCCCACACGCCCCCCAAAATCCATACCAGACCTTTATCTGAGCATGCAGCCCGGCACAGGTCACATGCCCTCAACATGGGGGGATGGGTGCTTTGGGGCAGGGGGGGCTCTGCGCCCCCAATCCAAAGCACCTTGACCCCATGTTGATGTGGACAAGGGCCTCTTCCCGACAACCCCTGCCCGGTGGTTGTCAGGGTTTGCGGGCGGGGGGCTTATCGGAATCTGGAAGCTCTTCTTCTGTCTTCTTTGTACAGTGTCCGGTGTTCTTCTTTCTCTGCCGCTGCTCCCGCCAACGACCCTCCGATGCTGCATCCTGCTGATCTGTCGGCGCTGATGTCCTGCATTTTTTAAATAACGGTGGGGCATGGCAATCGGATTATGTCATCCAGAGGCAGGTTACAGCCCAGTGTGACGTCACAGGCCCATCATGCCCTGGGCGGTGACCCATCATGCCCTGGGCGGTGATGTCACAAGGGGGCATGGCCTCTGGGTGACGTAATCCGATACCCACGGTCCATTGTTATTTAAGAAATGCAGGATATCAGCGCCGACAGATCAGTGGGACGCAGCATCGGAGGAGGGTCGTCTGCGGAAGAAGCGGCAGAGGAAGGACAACACCGGACAAGGAAATCAAAAGAAGAGCGGAAGAAGAAGCAGGGAGAAGAGGATGAAGATGTGGGAAAAGATGGAAAAAGACCGGAGGAAGAATCGGAGAAGAAGAAGATTTTTAATAAATGACTTGTCAAAAATAGGTAGGGGTACAATGTACTCCATACTCCTTCACATGGGGGGGGCGGGATCTGGGGGCCCCCTTGTTGAAGGGGGCTTCCAGATTCCGATAAGCCCCCGGAAACCCCGACAACCACCGGACAAGGGCTGTCGGGAAGAGGCCCTTGTCCCCATCAACATGGGGGCAAGGTGTTTTGGGGTGGGGGCGCAAAGCCCCCCTGCCCCAAAGCACCTATCCCCCCCATGTTGAGGACTTGTGGCCTGGTATGGTTCAGGAGGGGGGGCACGTGCTCGTGCCCTCACTTTCCTGACCTGCCGGGCTGCATGCTCGGATAAGGGTCTGGTATGGATTTTGGGGGGACCCCCACGCCATTGTTTTATTTTTTTGGCATCGGGTCCCCTCCGAATCCATACTAGACCCAAGGGCCTGGTATGGACCTGGGGGGGGCATGCTGTTTATTCTCTCAATTTTTTTTAGCCAGCAATTCTTTTTTTTTTTTACATTCAGTGGGAAGCCCGCTGACAACTGATAACTCATTGGTTGTTAAGGAGGGGGCGGCCGGCTTCCCGGACCCTCCTTAGCAACCAGCTATATACAGTGTAAAAAAAAAAAAGGAGAACGCAAATCGTGGCAAAATCGCGGTAAAAACGTGTGTCCAAAAATGTGACAAGCACCACAAAAAGCACTGCAGAAATGCTCAAAAGCAACATGCATAGATGTGAATTGAGCCTTATTCTGTCTTATGCTCCAGGTTGTGAGCAGGCCCTCGCTGTCCTCCCATACAATGCAGGACTGCTGGTCCTGTATTGTATGTGATAAAATCAGAATGTTGCAACCAGCCATGCAGCAAAGTGAACTGACTGTGGAGAAATGGTTGCACAAAAAGAAGGAAGCCTACAGGACTGAGAAATAAAGTAAGCTTTTCTACTTAATTCTTTCCCCCCAAAATCCAAACAATCATGGCTGGATTCACACCTATGCATTATTGTGCTTTTTGCATTTTGCAGATTTGCACTACAGAACGTGTTCCATAGGAAACCATGTTAAATGGACTGTAGTGCAAATCTGCAAAATGCAAAAAGCACTAAAAATGCATAGGTGTGAATCCAGCCTTAAGCCCCATACATTTCCGATGGATTCTGTCCTATCGGACAATGTTGTCGGAAATTCCGACCGTGTGTAGGCACCATCGGACAGTTTCCATCGGATTGTCCGACGGACAAAGTCCTATCTCCTGCTGGATAGATTTTTTGACAACAAAGTCCGATCACACCAAATCCGATCGTGTGTAGCGAATTCCGACGGACAAAGTGCTATGCATGCTCAGATCACATTACAAGACCAAAGCTATTGGCTACTAGCCTCTACGTAGTCCCGTCGTACGCAACAAACGTCACCACGTTCAGAATGATCGGATTTTCCGACAACTTTGTCCGACCTTGTGTATGCAACACCAGTGTCGGACTAAATCCGTCGGACCAAATCCGATGGATTTGGTGGTCGGATTTTCCGACCGTGTGTATGGGGCTTTACTGTGTACGCGTCCACTTATTTACAATCTGGGGACTATTTTTAGCCAACAAGCTAAAGTGTATCAAAACCCCCCAAAACAAATGTAATATATTGATGGTCACCATTCCTTAGATTTTGTGGCTGTATTCGTTTTATTTTTTTTAACTTTCTTTTCCTTTATTCACCTTGCGCCAGTAACACATATCCTGTTCTATGGTGATAGTGTTCACTTACCATATGGTATGTAAGAAAGAGCACTGTTGTCATCTGTAATGGACTACAAATTCCTTCTAATTTACAATTTACGTAAGTGGCAGGGGGTTGGAAAGTTCAGAGAGGATATTTTAGGAAAGTTAATAGCAGTTAATACTTCAGATATTAGTTTAGTACACAGGAAATTACAGGAAGCTTTTTTTGCCAAAATTTAATTTTTTCCTAATTATAATGGTTAATGTTTATTTTACATTCTTTTTATGAAAGTTTTGTGGATGCAAAAAATGTCTGTTCATACACATTGCTGGTATGATATACTCAAAAGCATGACATTGGGTTTAAGTGTTTCAGATATAATATAAATATACTTTAAAATTTCCACAAAAAAGTATTTAAAAAAGGAAATTCCCTGAAGCTCAATAAGATTTCCTTACGGACAAAATATTCGTACCTTTTAAGGTTAAATCCCCCAGAGACACCAAAAAGAAACACCCTCCTATTTCTCCTAAATTGCATCCATCCAACTCATATTAGAGATGCCACCTAAAAGTACACACTCACAAAAGGGGAAGAGAGGATCAATAGGGGGAACTTCTAAAATCCCCCCAGCTGTAGCAAAATCAAGTCCGACCCCCAAAACTGATATAACCGGATTTTTTAAAAACCCAAACCTCCAAGCACAACTTGAAAATTCCGTGATGGGGGAACAGGATTTAGAGGTCCCGCATAATGGATCAGAAATAGCAGCCAACCCCAGCCCTGAGAGCAGAATACAAATATTACATATGGAAGAAGCTACTGAACCACAAAACTGGGACTTACAATCATATATAAAATCAATACCGACAAGAGAAGACATGGACAAATATATATACAGACTAGAGAACTCCTATAAAACTGAGATACAAACCATAAAAGCATCGGTAACGGATACCCAAAATAGAATTGAAAATATAAATACGAAAATTGAAGACATAAATCAAAAAATATTAGACTTGGAGGAAAGGAACCAAGAATCGGATAGATCGTTAGTCCAATTATTTAATAAAAATGATGAACTCGAAAATAGAACCAGACGCAATAATATAAGGGTCAGAGGACTACCAGAAATAATAACACCAGACAAGCTGAAGAACACATTACAAGGAATCTTTAATATAATATTAAATCAACCGAACACTAATAATATTGAGATAGACCGAGCACACAGAGCACGAGGGCCGAAAGATAAAGATCCAGCAAAAACCAGGGATGTTATCTGCAGGATACATTTCTTCCAGGTTAAAGAGAGTATTATGGTAGAAGCCAAGAAACAAAGGAACTTTGAATTTGAAGGAACCCCACTGATTTTTCTCCAAGATCTCTCTAAATACACCCTGACAAAGAGGAAAGCACTGAAACCATTACTGGACATACTAAAGGAAAAAAATATCCTATATAAATGGGGTTCCCCATTTCAGATAATAGTACATAAAAACGGCCAAAAAAATATATTCCGAGACCTGAAAGATCTTCCAGACTTTTTGAAAAACTTAGATCTGCCTCTGATCGAACTACCACTGTGGCCACAAACACACTTGGACATCTTGAGGGGGATGTACAGAAGAAACTAGACTGGGCCTGGGGGTCGGGGGTGGGGGGTGTGGGGTGGGGGGGGGGCGGGGAGAGGGGATTAGATACTTTTTTTTTTTTTTTTTGTTTTTGGTTCCCTTTTTTTTTTTTTTTTTTTTGTTTTTTTTTTTTTTTTTTTATTTTATTTTTTTTCCCTTTGCTGTGTGGTTTTAAAAGCACTGGTATACAATATATACTCGATAAGAATCCTAAATTATACACTGGTTTGGGTTTTTAATTTTTTTTTTTTTTTTTGTTGTTTTTTTTTTTCCCCCTTTTTTTTTTTTTTTTTTTTATATATTTTTATTATATTTGGGTTCACAAGAATTTAATATATATTTAATAGTCACTATAAAATGAATGCATTTATATATGACAATGTGCACCTTTTACACAACACTTATTAATCAATCACACATAGATAATATCGAATACTGATAGATTCCCCCAAATTTTTGGGATAGTTCTGGCCAGTAGATCACTATTTTTTCTCCTTCTTTTTTTTTTTTTTTTTTCTTTTTTGTTTTGTTTTGTTATACTTGGGTTCACAAGAATTTAATATATATTTAATAGTCACTATAAAACGAATGTATTTATATATGATAAAGTGCACTTTTTACACAACACTCATTAGTTAATTACACACGGATAAAATTGAATATTGATATAAACAACGGGACAGATCCCCTCAAACTGCTGGGACAGCTCTGGCCAATGGAGCACTATTTTTTCTCCCCCCTCTCCCTCCTCCCCCCCCTATCCCATACAGGGGGGGAGGAGGGAAAAAGAGGAAGGGAGTTTGTCCCTTTCCCCCCTTTTTTTTTTTTTTTTTTCCTATTTTTCCTTCATTGTTTTTTCACTCCCTTCCCCCGCTCCCCTCCCCCCCCGCTTTCCCCCCGCCCCCCCCCTCCCCCGGCTCTATAGACAAACTCAGAACTCCTGCGCACTCCCCCATTCTGTACGTTCTTAAATAGATAAAGAGAAAGTAGAGACGAGATGAGGAAGGGGAGAGGGGAAATAAAGGAAAAAAGAAAAATCTTTTTTCAATCAGGATAACACTCAGATAAACATATATAAGTAACTCAATGACTGGGGGGGGCTCCGTCATGCTGGGGTTAGTTATCATATAACCCAATTAGGGACCTTACTTGTAAGGGTAGACTTATATAGTCATAGTTAGTAGAATATAAATGTATGTTGTAAGATTGGAATGAATGTGTATGTTGGTAGCTTGAACAAGTTTTGACATAACTTGGACCCCCTTGGGGTTTGGGCCCCTTTTTTTTTTTTTTTTTTTTTTTTTCTCCCCTTCCCCCCGTCCTCCCTCTCTCTCTTTCCCCTCTTTTGTCTCCCCTTGCTCTTTCTCCTGAATTTCCAGAATGATAAAAATATGCTCATACAACGTTAGAGGATTAAATACACCCTCTAAAAGATCTCAGATTTTATACTCCCTCCACAAACAAAATGTGGGGGTTATTATGTTTCAGGAAACACACTTTCGTTCAAATCATATACCTATTATCCAAACAAGATACTATCCAACATGGTATCATGACTCTTTCCCATATTCAAAGTCTAGGGGAGCCTCCATTGGAATACACAAATCAATACCACACCAAGTTTTAGAGTGCTATAGGAACCAAGACGGAAGAGGAGTATTACTGAAAGTCTCTATTTTTGGTAAGAAATACACCTTTATAAATGTATACCTGCCCAACCAGGATCAGATTGAGTTCGGGACACAACTAATATCAAAGTTAATGGAAAGGGCAGAAGGGACCATAGTAATAGGGGGTGATTTCAACTTCGTCCTTGATATAGAATTAGATACTACAGCTTCCTTAATTAAAAGTAAGAAAAATACGAGAAAAAGATTTACAGAAATGATGAATAAACATCAATTAGTTGACATATGGAGAATCGAGCATCCCCTTGAAAAGGACTATACTTTTCTGTCAAAAGTACACGGAACCTATCACCGACTCGATTATTTCCTGATAAATCAATCAGGAATGGCCGAGATAACCTCATCCGAAATAGGTAGCGCAGTCTGGTCAGACCATACACCTATTCATATAACATTAACAATAGATAACATGAAAAAGACAAGAGGGTCCTGGATATTAAATGATAACCTATTATTTGACGAAATATGCACAACAGAAATTAGGTCAGCAATATCCAACTTCAGAACAGATCACATAGGCGACACCACGTCCCTCCCTAATCAATGGGAAACCCTGAAATGTATCCTACGGGGGTTATTTATAAAACACGGGGCAAGATTAAAAAAATTAAAGGGAAATCAGGTAATACAATTAACAAATGAGATTAAAATATTAGAAAAACAACATAAAATAAACCCTATACAAGAAACACTAAAACAATTAAACAAACAGAAAACAGAACTTACAGTATTACTAGACGAACAAACTTTACAAATTAGAGATAAAATGAGATCACTATACTACCACCAAGGCAACAAACCAGGTAAAGTACTAGCAAATACACTACGTCAACGCACAAATATTACACCTATTATAAAAATTAAAACTGAACAGGGCACATACGCCCAAGATCCAAAAGGTATAGTGGAGACTTTTCGGAGCTTCTACTCTAGGCTTTACAATATCCCGAACGAACTAGCCCAAAAAAACCCCGAAATCTTTAGACACAAAGTACAGGAATATATAAAAGAGACCCCGCTACCGACCCTAACAGAAACAGATAAAATACAATTGGAGGATGAGTTCACCGAACAGGAAATTATAGGGGTAATAGACGGATTAGTAATAGGGAAAAGTCCAGGACCAGACGGTTTTACCCCTAGATTCTATAAACATTTCAAAGAATTATTAATTCCAATTATGAGATATCTATTCAATGGAGTGTCAGGGGAGCACCCCTTTGTCCCACAAGGGATGCAAGCATTCATTTCCCTTATACCCAAACCCGAAAAGGATCACACTTTATGCGGAAACTACCGCCCCATATCATTAACAAACGTGGATCTCAGAATCTATTCAAAGGTTATATCAAACAGACTTACTCCCATACTCCCAAAATATATTCATTTGGACCAAACAGGATTTGTAAAGGGGAGGGAGGCCAGAGATAACACTCTAAAGACGATAACACTGATTGAATATGCGCAGAGACACACCATCCCATCCTGTCTTCTGGCAGTGGATGCCGAGAAGGCATTCGACAGGGTGGGATGGTGTTTCCTCGAAGAAACACTTAAACAATGGGGAATAGGTCCAGTCTTACTAGAAAAAATCATGGTATTATACCGAAAACCCATTGCCAGAATAAGAATGGCGGGAGAAGTATCTGAGCCGATTAAAATAACTAACGGAACCAGACAGGGGTGTCCCCTGTCTCCCCTACTGTATGTCCTGGTTATGGAACATTTGGCAATAGCCATTAGAAATAACCTCGACATACAAGGACTGAGAATACAGCAAACTGAATATAAGATCTCCATCTATGCGGACGATCTTATGGTTTATATCACCAACCCCATGATAACACTCCCCAACTTGATACAGGAGTTCGAGAGGTTTGCAGGAGTAAGTTACTTTAAAGTAAACTATAATAAATCTGAGATGATGGATATCTCACTCCCTACAGAGAAAATAGAGCAGATTAAGACTAACTTCCCCTTCAGATGGCAGTCAGTAGCAGTTAAATATCTAGGAATACATATTCCCAAAGAACTAGATAAATTATACGAGCTTAATTATCTCCCAATTATAACCAAAATAACGAAAACACTTCACCAATACACAAAGGGGATCCACACCTGGATGGGAAGAATAAATATAGTAAAAATGGATATATTACCCAAAATATTATATATATTCCAAGCTACCCCATTGTTCCCGGCAAAGAATATGTTAAACCAGTTAAAGAAAGCGATTGGAAGCTTTGTTTGGGCAGGGAAACCCGCAAGAATAAGCAGATCAACACTAACCCTTATTAAAGAAGAGGGAGGACTAGCACTACCAGATTTCACGATATACCTAAAAGCGGCTCTAATAACAAGGATTGTAGACTGGTTTCAAAATAAGGACACCAAACAATGGGTTAGCTTGGAGGAAGATATTATGACCATTAGATTGAAATCACTACCATGGGTTAGGAAAGAAGAACGCCCCCCGGATGGTGAAACCCCATTTTTTGTAGCCCGGACTATGAAGGTGTGGGATGGGCTAGTCAGAAAAGGCCAGGGATTCTCATATATAGGCCCTATGACCCCTTTATTTGATAACCCAGGATTCCCACCAGCCATGAAAATAGGAACCTTCTTGAAATGGAACAAAAACCAAGACACCAGAGTTGGGGAAATAACTGAACACAATAAACTGATACCCTTAGAAGCCATTGGCATAGAATACAAAAACAACTGGATACAATATTGGCAACTACATAAATACATATCCTCCATAGCTAAAGAAGAGATACTTAATAGACCCCTGACAAGTTTAGAACAAACTCTGATACAGAAAGAAAAACCAACACATAACCTCTCGAACACATATAAATATTTAATGAGGAACAGCAATATACAAGAGATAACATACACAAAAAAATGGGAAGAAGAAATAGGAATAGAGATCCCTAAACATAAATGGAAGGAAGCATTTGGAATAATTCATAAATTATCAAAATCTAGCAGACATCAAGAAAGAAACTATAAGCTCCTGGTCAGGTGGTACAGATGCCCAACAGACATGCACAAAATAAACTCAGAAAACGAAGAAACATGTTGGAGATGCCAAAAAGACATCGGCACGATGTCGCACATCTGGTACTACTGCCCCGGAGTTTATAGATTCTGGGAACAAGTATATAAAATATATACAGTAATGACAGGAATAGAAACCGAACCAGATATCTTAATGTCAATATTATCTATGAATATGGGATCGATAAAAAAAGTTAAAAAAAGTATTCTTAGATGCTTTATCACTGCAGCACGAACCATAATAGCCAGAAAATGGAAAAACAGTGTAAGCCCGGATATAAAAGATTGGGAGATGGAAATGAACGAAATGTGTGCAATAGAAACAAGATGGGAATTGGAAAAAGAACAAAAAAAAGAACAAAATAATGTGTGGCAGATATGGATTGAATTCAATATCCAACAACCCAGATGGAGAGAGCAATTATAGAGATAGAGAGGGAGAATGGAGATACCGGACCCCTTTTTCTTCCCCCCCCCTTTTTTTTTTTTTTTTTTATTTTTTCTTCTTTTAATTTTTAGTTATGACATGACTGATTGGCTAGGAGAGAATGTTGTAGAACCATTAATGAGAACCCAGTAACATAAAGGAGCATATAAAGTCATAATGAAGATGTAATATGATAATCACATATGTTACGATATGAAGTAGATGCAACTCTTAAGTTATCCGTATATAAAGGTAACAGAAAATGTGGTATTTGAGTGTAAGTGTAATGTAAATTGAATTGTAACAAAAAATTTTTGATAAATAAAGATATATAAAAAAAAAAAATTTCCACATCTATGGTCTATTTGCCTGTTTATTTTACAGAAATGGAAAAGTAATAAAAAAAAAAACATATTTTCCATTAAACAATATTCATTTAAAAATACTAGGGCTGTTACTGATTAAAATTGTTGTGTTTGATTAATCGATTTTTTTTAATCGATTAATCGACTAATTTCAATTAATTATACGCACATACAGATCCAACTACTTTTAGCTGATCTCCTTGCATTGCAGCTCTGCATTGGTCAGTGGTAAATGTGGTATACACTATATAAAATCACCCGACACTAGTTAGTTTCCACAATCCATGACTTAATTTCACAGTTCACACAAATACGTTTTAAATCCAAACTGTAGCACTGACATAAGTAATTTTCTTTCCACAGTAGCATGCCAATCCCTCCACCTCCGGTCTAACTAATCACTCTCACCTTATGGCATGGACCCCTGTGCAAACAGGTGGTCATGCAAGTGGGTATCAAAAGGGTTAACACAGACCATAAACTTCTCTCACGTCTCCTTAGATCTCAGCAAGGATGCTAGGTCATGGGTAGAAAGAAAAGATCTAAGTGCTCACCACTTAAGTATAAGATTTCATTTTTCATTCATCAAACTACTCACATAAAAATGATAAAAACACAGCATGTAAAGCTGAAAATCGTGTTAGTTCCATAGGGCAGAAGCGGGTGATGCCAAGCGTAGCTCCTCCCCCGTACGCATTACGTTCAATCAGAACTCTGACATCTTTAGACTCCTCCACCCTTCCCTTCGTTAGCAGACGGAAGCACTTGGGGAAGGGGGAGGAGTCCTGTGACGTCGATGTCCGTGAGTCACCGGATCTCCGACAGAACTCCCTGAAGGCCCAGAAGCCGACGAAGAGGCGAGTACCGATCAAAAGAATTTTGATCGTTCAAAAAAATTTAAGATTAATCGAGGAATTAATCTTTAATTTCCACAGCCCTAAAAAATACCTGTGTTCCATCAGTCCTTCACTTATGTTTAAAATGTAAAAAAGTATATAAATAGGTGTTAGTCTTTCTTCTATGCCCTCAGGGTTATAGTTATGTGAGCAAATATCCTCCACATCTCTACTATAAAGCTTGTAGATGCAAAATGCTAAATAATTTCACAATATACTAATGGGGTGTGGCATTTTAGGATATTCCTTCATTTAGATTTGATTTAATCTCCAGAAACTCTAGTCTCTACAAGCTTGAATCATTCTGCAACTAGAAGTTTAAAAGTACAGCTTTGCTCACCCAACTTTGATGCAGAAATATTTTAACAGTAGGAATACCTGATTAGATACATGAGAAAAAAAAAGAAAACCAATGCTATAGATTTTTTTTTTTTTTTTTACAAAGTGGTGAACATGAGGCATTGCTATATCAAAGCAGTGCTTTTTATTTTCAATGTTGCAAATAGGTGAGAAGCCCAAAGTAACATCTTACCAGTTACTTAGGCCTGGTGGTAACTATTTACCTGTCAACACCAAGATAGCACTAGTCTTTTTTTAACTGAAATCAGGTTAATTCCATCAAATAGTAAGAATTTCTGAACTGGCACATTGCTGTTATATATGAAGCAACCTGTATTTCAAATTTAGAGTCCCTGTAAATGTGTCACAATTTTAAAAGCATGTTTATTTTTCCTTGGTTTTATGGAGTTTTATTTTTAGGGAACATGCATAAAAATCTTTAAAACTAGATCACAGAGGAACTGATATGAAGACACAGTGATTTGACCTGAAGTTTAATGACACCACAAGACAAGGATTGGTGATCTCTCTTTAGACATTTTTCATGTTAGATCCACATATAAAATCATCATGATTTTATTACAAGCCCCCCATGAGAGCTGCAACCTACTTTCTAAAGCACAGTTTTGATGAAGTGATTTTTAACACAAACTGGCACTTTGCTCTGAACTGGCCGTATCTGCTTCAAATGCACTTGCCTTGTCTTTATATTACTGTAAGTGTTTTGAAAATGTATATCTCAGTATGGATAAATATGATGTATCTCTGTATGACACATTCATCCATTATTTTGTCTTTTTTGTGAATGACTTTTGAAAAGAAAAGTATGAATCATGCTAATTTATGTGGACAAATTGGTGTGTAAACTAGTTTTGTACTTACATAGCCAGTAATAGGTATACCTATCTCCTATGAAAATGACCAATACATTTGGTTTAATCCAAGAAATTCTATTCGTCAAACAACTATATAATTATTAGGAAATAGTGGAGGACATGCGTTGTAGTACAGTGTCTTCTAAAGGAAGGGTTTTACATGAGATTTCAGAGGATCAGGGTTTATGGAAATATAAAGTTTGCAGTTATGAATTTATCAGACTGGATGAATTCAGAAACAAACCTTAAAACACTTTGATAGCATTGATAGTTACACATCCTGCTGAATTTTTATTTGCAAGGATGTTAAATTCTACAGTTCCTGCATTTTTTTTAGTCCTTTGTCCGTTTTTTCTGTTTCAGAAAGCTGACCTGGCAGTTGCTCCTCTCACCATCACCCATGTCCGAGAGAAGGTCATTGATTTCTCCAAACCATACATGAACCTTGGAATCAGCATCCTGTACAGAAAGGCTAATGGTACCAGTCCCAGTGTCTTCTCCTTCTTGAACCCTCTGTCTCCTGATATCTGGATGTACATCCTCCTTGCCTACCTTGGAGTGAGCTGTGTCCTGTTTGTCATTGCAAGGTAATACATTGTGTATGTTACAGTTTTAAAACAAACTAAAACAACAGTGAACATTAGAAGGTTATCACACACAATCTTCAGTTCAAACTTATATTTTACAGTCTTTCCTGAAAAGGTCCATTGGACTATTAATGGTGCTTGTTTTTATATGAAATGATTGAATGTATTCAATGTAAATGTACAGTAGCTGTGCTCTTTCCGAGAGTTCTGGAAAACATGGATCACTTGAAAGTCCTGAGTAATGTTGGGTACATACGTAAGGTCACTGTACTAAATGTTCATGCAGTGATCCCCCCCGCTGAGCCTTTGTATTCATTTTTGTTATGTTTTCTGATCTTCACTTGAATAATATTCAGTAAAATCGGCTTGATAATGATGGTTGAAAATACACATATTCTTGTACCCTAATTTTCATAAGTGATACCCAACCAATATAGATTTATGGTAGAACCATTACTGCCTTTCACTAAAGGCAATTACTTCAACTGAAGAATAATTAGGTAATTATAAAGGGCTTTATAAGCAAATAGGCTATGAGTTGATGACATTATCTTAGTACTTAAATATGGACAGAGGCCCACCTTACAATCCCCCCTAGTCCTAGGCTGAAAAGAAAATCAGCCAGAACCTTGTACAATCAAGTTAAGCTGTTACTGGGTTTTACACAATGGGATGTAATGCCGCGTACACACGTTCGGACTTTGTCCGCCGGACCTAGTCCAGCGGATTGTCCGCCGGACCTAGTCCGGCGGGACTTCCCCACACACGTATAAAGGAAAGTGACTTTGCGCATAGTATAAATATAACATCAAGTGTTCATGGTGAATATATCATAAATATTAGGATGAACTAAGGTGAAAGAAACAAAAGACTGAATGAACCAAAAAAATGTCCAAATATATAATATCAAAATCTGTGCCAGGAATGCCGGTGTTTATATATTGGGTAGGGCTCAGGTGCCTGTCTTCTAGTCTCTATTGGTATAACACAGGACCGAGTGGGAAGCTGCCAAAACAATCCTAAGTTAGGCTCACAGGACTCTCACCTCCAGATTTCTTTGATACTGCAAGTAACCACTTTCATTTGCTGCTGGTTAACCTCCTCCACACGATGGGCTACGTCCCTCGAATGCCCCGGTCTATTGGTCCAGTCCGCTATATAACCTCATCAAACAGGGAAACAAAGGGGATGGAGGGCAAAGAGAACTCCCATAGTGTAGTAATTTAAATAAGGTATGGTGTTTATTAAAGATAAAAATTGCGCCCTTACATAGAAATAACATAAACAAGCAAGGAATCAAAAAGAGCGCTGTTACACGCCACTCTCACTGCACTTCCGGTTGCGTAATGACGTCCAAACCACTCCCTACGCGTTACGTCACACGTGACTTCTTCAGGGGAACCTGATTGGTCGTAGTGTGGACGTTTAAATAGGGTTCAAAGCGGAAGTTGATCTGTGCCCATTTTGATACACATGTAAACATTGGCGGCCATTTTCGAATGTTTTCAACGTGCCAAACAGCGGTGGCCATTTTAAAAGAAATATTTTTCTTTTCAACTTCCGGGTTAGATCCCCGGAAGTTGGTGTATGGCCATTCTAGTTTAATTTCCACATCCGGTTGCTAATGTGGACTAGTTAGAATAATGGAAGTCAATAAGTACATGACTCTAGTTTAATTTCCACATCCGGTTGCTAATATGGACTAGTTAGAATAATGGAAGTCAATAAGTGCATGACTCTATTGTTCAGATGGTCTCAACCTTCTACACCTTTAAAACTACCATTGACTATTAAAATCAGCCATATGCCATATGCTTACTGTTATAAATGTAACAGTAACAAAATAGTGTGCAAGCTAGGTTCATTACTGCATAGACTGTGCGCCATTTTCTGGTGGCGTCATTCTAGATATAGTGCCCCACCATTCACATTTATTGGCTCTAACTGCGCATGTCTATTGCAAAGACTTACTCTGCTGACAGTCACAACCAACTCCTTGGTTAGAGTTGATAGACTCTGGTCTGTGGACCGGGACTGCCAGAGACTCAGTTTACAGGAGACACTCAGTATTAAATGGCATTTGGGGTGTAGTGAATTGGTACTGCACTAGTATTTAGTCCCAATTAGCCAATTATAAGACTCATTAGCAAAAACAGTATAAGACGTTAGGAGATATCTAACCTGAATAGATATAATACCTATATTGTACATAAAATAGATAAGTTTAAAATAATGTTAATCTAATTAATGAATTATAAAATTCCATATAAAATCCATACAGGATGCCTTACAAACAGATAATAAAACGAATTATAAAATCAATAAAATAAATTAATATAACCAAGCATCCCGGAAATACAGTAATTCAGCTATATCAAAATCTCCACATAAAAATTATTAAAAATTGCTTAAAAAACAGTTCAAATCAAAATCAACATTCAACCCCTCAGGTGTTAGTGTACGCATCTTGTGTATCCAGAAAGATTCCTTTTGACTAATAGTTCTGGTTAGGTGACTACCTCTCCATGAGGGGTTGTATCTCTCTATACCCCAAAACTGTAATTGTGTGGGATCCCTATTGTGTTTTCTATCAAAATGTCTAGATACATTCCCCACACACGCCCGGACTTCCGAGCGTGTGACTTGCCCACACACGCCCGGACTTCTCCGGCGGACAATCCGCTGGACAAAGTCTGCAGGACTTTTGAAAATGAACGGACTTGCCCACACACGGAGCAGTCCGTTCATTTAGAACGTAACTTCAGGTATACGTAGCTAGCGTAGGCAGTGAATGCCACCGCGCTAGCTCCGTCACCTGTCATGGATTTAAGGGGCCCCCCCCAAATCCATCAATCAATCCATCTCGCTCGTCCCACCCCTTTCCTGGCCTGCCGGGCTGCGTGCTCAGATAAGGGTCTGAGATGGATTTGGGGGGGACCCCCACGCCATTTTTCGGCGTGGGGAGTCCTTTTAAATCCATGCCAGGTGACGGAGCTAGCTCAGCGGCATTCACTGCCTACGCTAGCTACGTATACCTGAAGTCACGTGCTAAATAAACGGACTTTCCGATGAGCGGCAAGTCCGTTCATTTCAAAAGTCCGGCGGACTAGCCTACTAACGGCGGGATTGTCCGCCGGACTGCCAGATTGTCCGCCGGACTGCCAAGTCCAGCGGACAATTTTAAAACAAAACTTAAAACCTAGTCCGCCGGACTTTTGGCGCCAAAAAGTCCGCCGACGCTCACACACGAGGGGATTGTCCGGTGGACTTGAGTCCAGCGGATAATCCCGCGGGATAGTCCCTTCGTGTGTACGCGGCATAAGATACACTAAGCTTGCAATGTTCTTGCATCCTTGTGCAAGTTATAATATATTTAAAAATGCACATATAAGAAGCACAAAACAAACTGTAACTACAATCAGCAAAACATTCTTGGACAAGTTCTACCAATCAAGATACATAATTTCCCATAGTATACAGCTGTACCTGAACGTATGTAATATTATCATTGTAGCTCTTCATGCAAAAACATTTATTTCCAATAAAAAAAAAAATGATTGTAGATGGATAAAAGAAATAACTCTGAAGTAGGAACAATGCATTAACAAGCCCTCCTGTATCTAATGGAATCAACTACTAGAGGAGCAGGTGTTCAACTCAAGAGAGAGTAGTCTGAATTAATAGCTTCATTGTGTCTCCTCTGCTTGAATATTATAAACAAGCCTTGTTTTCCTACATACCTGCCAACCTCTCTAAAGCCATATTTCATTAAATCTCCAACTTACGTAACACTTACACTCTTCTGCTCCCTCTGATCTTATCTATAATGGATTTGTAGCTGGTCTGATCTCTAATCCATATTTATGGAATAAGCATAAATCCAGGTTATACGGCACAGTGGATGCCTGTAAGGCGATGCTGTTTTTTTTACAATTTATAAGTCTAGGTTTTTATATTATGGAAAACCGAATGGCCTTTTCAATCACTGTCACTCGGCTCCCATTACTGGCTTTTTTAGAAAGTGGAATGTTTGCCTTGATTTATTAACAATACATGGTACTTTTCTAGTCATGTCTTGCATTTATTGCAAAATTTTGATCAAAGCTGCAAGAACAGAATAGTACCCTTCAAGGTTTATCTGGGCATGTGTTTTACACTTCTCAGAGTTTCATAATTGTGAGCTAAATAACAACATATTCACAGTATTAAAGTAAACATATAATCGAGACTAAGCCTAAAATAAATGCAAAATGGCATCAAAGAGAATGACAGATTATTTTAAAAGGGAACAAAATGACAATGTATTTTAAAATTATAAAACAAAAACCCACTTGTTTATAAAAAGTGGAATATGGGCTTTTCCTAGTGTACATTAATATGACCAGCATTAACGCAGAGTTTAGGTGTTCTCTGCCAAATGGAAGGATGATAGTTCAGGTACAGACACTCATTGGTTGCCTGAATGTCAGTCCTTTAAGCTCTATGGCAGGGATCACATGACCAGTTCTTTAACTCAGCACATTTTAGGGGATTTCCAGTTATTACAAAAATATGTATTTTTTTTAATATACATTAAAATACTTAATTTGAATTTTAAAATGAATCTGTGTACCTATACATATATTTATCTTTTTATTATTATTTTATTATTATGGATAAGCCAAACTGCCCTGGGTTCAGCTTGAGAGAGGTTTGGATGCTGATCCTGAACCCCATTGAAACCAATGGGAACCAAATCTGTCAAGATATAAATGACTATTTTCTGGGCTAATAGGCAAAGGGATGTAAAATAAATAGCGTGTGTGTGTGTGTGTGTGGGGGGGGGGGGGGGGGGTGTTAGGCACTGCCCTGGGGTATGTGTATCAAAGCAAAATAACTTTTTTCAAAATTCTACTGGGCAAGTTGGCAAGGAGCAGTGATTTTTTTTTTTTTATTATTCTTAAAGAGAAACATTAAAAATGCTCAATTTCTTTAAATTACATGTCTGGCAGTGCCCTAATCCTGCCTGAGAAGTACTAAAAGTGCTGCAGTAGCAATGATATTTACAAGGGAAAAGTGTTTAAAATTGCTAGCAGAAGACATTTCATTGCTAGCTTCTTAAAAATAAAAAAAGGGCTTTTGTTTTGTAAATGTCACTTCTTCTGTAGCACATCCTACAGTCAGAATGCAAAAGAAAAAATGTGTAGAGAGCCCCCCACCTTTGATTCTGGTATAGATTATTTTAGTAAATTGTATATTTATAACATTTTCACAAAGATACAGAAGAGTAGACGAACAAGTGAACAAATAATGAATCATATGTATAAAATAAATTACAATCAATGATATAGCACGAGTCACATGCATAGAACATAAAAAGAAGCAAAAATACAGTGCAACCTTAGTTGTAGTTGCATGATACTGCCACCTGGCTGGTTGGGGAGGGGGGGGGGAGGGTAGACAACACAAACATAACATCGTATATCACACAAAAAGCAGTTGGTACTCTCTAGTTTAAATGTTAATGAAACACCCAGGGTGCCTGAACGAATAAAGAGGACACTCCTTAAGGTTCCCACCTTGGGAATAGGATCGAAAGAGGGAGGGGAGGGGGAGGGGAAACACCATGGGTCTATAAAATGAGGGGGTTAATGGGTCAGGGGGGGCTTGAATCAATAGTCAGCCTAAATAGTTAGTGAGGAATAGATCATTTAGGATGTAATGGTGTGACACCAGGGTTGAGCTCCGCATGATCCCACAAGTCCCATATTTTTGAGAATTGAGGGAGGATATCATGGACTATCGCGATGAGGTGTTCCATCCAACAGATCGGTTCCAATAGTTGTAAAACCTGTGGGAGTGTAGGCTGAGAAGTGGACAGCCACCGTAAAGGTATGACTCTTCTTGTTGCCAGAAGAACATAGGCAGCCAATCTCTGGGTGTGCTTGGAGATGTCGAGGAACGGCAGGCCCAGCAGGTAATGAATCGGGTCTGGGGGAAGGTTGATTTCTAGAAGGTCCTGTAGGAAAGCCTGAATGGAGGTCCAGAATGGTTGAATAATGGGGCAATCCCAGAATATGTGGAAGTGTGAACCTATGTCACCCAGACATCTCCAGCACATCCGTGAAAACTTAGAGTCATATCTATGTAGGACCTCCGGGGTTCTATACCAGAAAAACAGTATCTTATAAGCTGTCTCACTCTGCTCCACACACCTCAATGATTTGGAAACAGCTTCCCATATCCTCTGCCATTGAGGAAGGAGTATGGGCCGCTGGGTGGCCTGAGACCATTTTTGCATATATGAGTGTTGTGTTTCAGTAAGCGGGTGGACATTGTGTACGTATTTATAAATGTCTGAAATAAGGTGGGTTTGATGTGGACCCTGAGCACATAAAAGTTCAAATGGGGTGGGTTTGTTCAGAGTAAGGGTAGGGGACTTAGAGGAAAAGTAATGTTTGAATTGGAGTTCAGAATAAAATAGTTGTTTAGGAATCTGATGTTCTGATGTCCACAAAAAGCAAGAGGGTACGGGTGAGTGGGTGTACTATGTTCCGGAGCTGAAAAATTCCAGCCTGTGTCCAGGGTAGTATTCGTGTGTAGGATAAACTGTCTGGAATATCATGGTTAAAGAGCAAGGGTGGACTGGACTTGTTATGCTTATTTCTATCTCAGACCAGATGCTGGTCGCCATCCTGGTGGATCATGAAATGATTGGCTTAAGATGAGTGGAAAAATAATACTTAATAAGGTCCGGGGCTCCCATGCCACCTCTAAGGCGGGGGGCTAACAGTACTGAACTGGCTATTCGATGGGCTTTGTTATGCCATATGAAATTAGGAAATGCTCTTTGTGTAGCTTTAAGCTGCAAAATAGGGATGGGGACTGGTAGGGTTTCAAACAGATAAAGTAGCCTCTGAAGGATAGACATCTTCAGGACATTAACTCGGCCCAAGAGGGAGAGGGGAAAAGCGTCTCACTGCCACAAGAGTCGATCAATGTCACAGAAGAGTGGGGGGAAGTTGGCCTGATAGAGGAAAGGATAAGAGGAAGTAAGATTTATCCCTAGGTACTTAAGGGAGTGTGGGCACCAACGATAGGAGTAGCTTCTTTAAAGGGTAGCGAGGAGTGGGGTTGGAATATGTAGTGGTAGAGCTTCCATCTTGCTCGTGCTAATTTTATACCCAATTTTAACAAGTTGTGGATATTCAGGAGGTAGGTATGGGGGTGGGTCAATGTCAGTAAAATGTCATCGGCAAACGAGGATAGTTTATATTGCCTTTGGCGAATACAGATGGCTCAGTGGTGCACTGCAGCCGCTGTGGACCTGTGGTATGTGCTGGTATTATGTCTCTCACCCACTCCAAAGTCCCTGCTCACGGTCTCAGTGTATGGTTAACAGCGAGCGGTGTCTCACATCAGTAAGATTGATTGCTGTGTAGCCCCCGCATGTTTCATCACTATGACTTCTTCATGGGATTCGATGAAGGAGTCCCATGAAGAAGTCATAGTGACTAAACATGTCGGGGACGTGGCTACACGGCAATCAATCTTACTGATGTGCAACACCGCTCGCTGTTAACCATACACTGAGACAGTGAGCAGGGACTTTGGAGTGGGTGAGAAACATAATACCAGCACATACCACAGGTCCGCTGCGCCCGCAGTGCACCGCTGAGCCATCTGTATTTCATTTGCTGTGGTTTATCATTTGAGGCAATTTTTTATTGATTAAAATGTGAGTTCAAATATTGAAGTGTGGGTGTGATTTTAATAAACTGGTGAAACTATATCACGCTATGTGCAGCACTTTTTATTTATTTTTCACATATGGAGAGATCTTGATTCATCACTTGGATACAGTGGATGGTCGTTTTAATCCAGGTGTGGTTTAATTACGCTGTAGCCGAGCACAAGAGTGGGAGGCAATACAATTCGGTGAGTGCGTTTTTCAGAGGGAGAGGTGTCACAAGCACGTTGGTGTGGTGGAAGATATAAAGTCTTGAGAAGCTTGAATCTTTACTTCATTCAACATTTATTTTATTTTAGTTTATTTCATCATGGACTATTTAGTTATGTCACATGTCACTGGGTGATATATGTTTATTCACTGGATGATATCATTTATTGATTTATTGTGATTATTTTCCACTAGTGCCAACAATTTTTCTTATACATTTGTTCACAGGCATATAGGTTAAATTTTTTTTTACATTATTATTTATTTCTCACAAGAGTGGCTGCTTTAGTTATAATTTTTAGCACTTTGTATATTGGCGCAGTGGTGGTATAGGATATCAGGTGCAGTTTATATTCATTACCAACAGTTGGTTAATCAAGATCGCCACACCTGCCTTCCCAGATGGGTCAGAGGCCACAAAAGTAGTTGGGAAATTTTTGTTGGGAAATTTAAAGGAGCCCCAAGAGCAGAAGATTTAAACTCTTTCAAAGCCAGCCATCTCTTTTGAACAGAGTTTAAACCTTTGACATTACAAGTAAGAAATTTTAACGCCATAATAATATGATTTGTTGAAAAGGCACATGATAAACTAGCATAGCATAAAATAGCATACTGAAACTATAAAGTTTGGTAGCATTGTAGCATGAATACATTAGATCTATGGGATGTAGCAACCACAGGTAAAAAAAAGACCTGAAAAAAACAGAAAAGTAGAAAACAAAAACACTGTGGGTGGCACAGTGGTGTAGTGGTTAGCACTCTTACCTAGCAGTAAGAAGGGTCGCTGGTTCGAATCCCAACCACAACACTTCCTGCCTGGAGTTTGCATGTTCTCCCTGTGCCTGCGTGGGTTTCCTCCGGGAACTCTGGTTTCCTCCCACAATCCAAAGACATGCAGGTAGGTTAATTGGCTTCTGTCCAAAAAAATTGGCCCTAGTATATGAATGGGGACCTTGAATTGTGGGCTCTTTGAGGGTAGGGACTGATGTGAGTGTGCAATGTACAGGGATGGGGACAATTGTAGACACACACTCAGGTTGAACTGGATGGACTGATGTCTTTATTCAACCTTACTAACTATGAAAAAAAAATAAGTAAAAAAAAAATGAGGTTGTCCAAAATGAAACCTGGAAGGCAGGAAGCCCAGGTCATAACCATGGGCTAGGTAGGGATGCATGGGGGTCTCCAAAAATTGGGAGGGAGAGTCCTTCATCCTCCTCCAGAGTAGAAAACCTGGAATGGAAAACTGTAAATATATGGTAGAACAAAACCTCAAACCAGGGTGAGGTAAGTGCAACAGTCAAGGCGCCCCATGGGCAGGGGGTGGGTGAGCCCACCATAAGGGCAGTGGCCACACATGAACGTCAGGGGCCAGATAACTGATAGATCTCAGCTAGAACACAAGTCAACAATCCTCATGTTGGAAAACTGGAGAGTGGGCGCCTTTGAGGTGTGAAGGTGGAGCATCCAGTGCGGCATCCTGGGTACTCAAGGCCGTGGATGCAGGCCTATGAAGGTAGCGGTCCATGGTGGAGTAGGCCCGAGGCTGAAAGACTGTGGCATACAGTGGTGTGAAAAAGTGTTTGCCCCCTTCCTCATTTCCTGTTCCTTTGCATGTTTGTCACACTTAAGTGTTTCGGAACATCAAACCAATTTAAACAATAGTCAAGGACAACACAAGTAAACACAAAATGCAATTTGTAAATGAAGGTGTTTATTATTAAAGGTGAAAAAAAATCCAAACCATCATGGCCCTGTGTGAAAAAGTGATTGCCCCCTAAACCTAATAACTGGTTGGGCCACCCTTAGCAGCAACAACTGCAACCAAGCGTTTGCGATAACGCGCAATGAGGCTTTTACAGCGTCCTGGAGGAATTTTGGCCCACTCATCTTTGCAGAATTGTCCTAATTCAGTTACATTAGAGGTTTTTCGAACATTAACGGCCTTTTTAAGGTCATACCACAACATCTCAATAGGATTCAGGTCAGGACTTTGGCTAGGCCACTCCAAAGTCTTCATTTTGTTTTTCTTCAGCCATTCGGTGGTGGACTTGCTGGTGTGTTTAGGATCATTGTCCTGCTGCAGAACCCAAGTTCGTTTCAGCTTGAGTACACGAACAGATGGTCGGACATTCTCCTTCAGGATCTCTTGGTAGACAGCAGAATTCATAGTTCCTTTTATCACGGCAAGTCTTCCAGGTCCTGAAGCAGCAAAACAGCCCCAGACCATCACACTACCACCACCATATTTTACTGTTGGTATAATGTTCTTTTTCTGAAATGCAGTGTTCCTTCTACGCCAGATATACTTGGACACACACCTTCCAAAGAGTTCCACTTTTGTCTCATCGGTCCACAGAATGTTGTCCCAAAAGTCTTGGGGATCATCAAGATGTGCTGTGGAGAAATTGAGACGAGCTTTGATGTTCTTTTTGCTCAGCAGTGGTTTTCTCCTTGGAACTCTGCCATGCAGGCCATTTTTGCCCAGTCTTTTCCTGATGGTGGAGGCATGAACGCTGACCTTAACTGAGGCAAGTGAGGCCTGCAGTTCCTTGGACGTTGTTGTGGGGTCTTTTGTGACCTCTTGGATGAGTCGTCGCTGCGCTCTTGGGGTAATTTTGGGCGGCCGGCCACTCCTGGGAAGGTTCACCACTGTTCCACGTCTTCGCCATTTGTGGATAATGGCTCTCACTGTGGTTCGCTGGATTCCCAAAGCTTTGGAAATGGCTTTATAACCCTTTCCAGACTGATAGATCTCAATTACTTTCTTTCTCAATTGTTCCTGAATTTCTTTGGGTCTCGGCATGATGTGTAGCTTTTAAGGATCTTCTGGTGGACCTTACTGTGTCAAGCAGCTCCTATTTAAGTGATGCCTTGATTGTGAACAGGTGTGGCAATAATCAGGCCTGGGTGTGGCTAGAGAAATTGAACTCAGGTGTGGACAACCACAGTTATAGTATGTTTTAACAAGGGGGGCAATCACTTTTTCACACAGGGCCATGATGGTTTGGATTTTTTTTCACCTTTAATAATAAACACCTTCATTTACAAATTGCATTTTGTGTTTACTTGTGTTGTCCTTGACTATTGTTTAAATTGGTTTGATGTTCCGAAACACTTAAGTGTGACAAACATGCAAAGGAACAGGAAATGAGGAAGGGGGCAATCACTTTTTCACACAGGGCCATGATGGTTTGGATTTTTTTTCACCTTTAATAATAAACACCTTCATTTACAAATTGCATTTTGTGTTTACTTGTGTTGTCCTTGACTATTGTTTAAATTGGTTTGATGTTCCGAAACACTTAAGTGTGACAAACATGCAAAGGAACAGGAAATGAGGAAGGGGGCAAACACTTTTTCACACCACTGTAGTTATGTCTCTGGTCTCCGATTTTTCCCATGGGGTGCACAGCTGCTGTGTGAGTGTGGGGATGTGACTCCTGTGGCTGTCGGTGCTGCAGATAGGGTGGCGGGAGTCCCGGATTGGCTACGGAGGACGGAGCACAAGTCTCACACGTCCACCATGTTCATAAGCCGCGCATGCACCCCCCTGGTATAGATTTTAAGTGGGATCTCCATGCATGCGCCGTAGACAGCGGAGCGCAGGCGCACTGCACATGCCGAGTTCACGCGATATGCCGCTTTCCTGCGCATGCGCGGGAGTGACGTCATCGCCGCTCCAGCGAATCACAGCGCTGGAGCGGCGAGACCCGGAAGTCACTCCAGTATTGATGGCGCCGGAGAATGTCGTGGATGAAGACCGCTTCGGGGGCTTCGTTCTCAGGTAAGTTATTCATAATGATCTAGTATGCTATGCATACTAGCTCATTATGCCTTTGCCTTGCAGGTTCCGTTTTTTTTTTTTTTCTTGGTGAGGAGGCTTTACTTCCTCTTTAAATTAATATATTATACATTTTAATAATATAATTGTTCCTGGCAGTTACACTTTCAAATAGATGACATTGCATATCCCACTGCAGTCTGAAGGTGGCATTGTTCAGCTGAAGGCTGGAGACTTATTTTGTTAATGAAGCCTTCAGCCTACATGTGATCATTATGTTATAGTTGATATAGTAATCACATAATTGGAAGACATTTTGAAAAGTTCATTATTTGGGAGCTGTCAGTGACACCTGAGATTGAGAACCAGCAGTCACACAATGTGTCGGCTGCTAGCTCCCAGGAGGGCTGTTTTTTTAAAGTATGTTAACAAACAGATTGTGAGCGGGAACAATTTAACCACTTTCAGACCGGACCATTTTGCTGGCTTAAGACCAGACCACTTTTTGCGATTCGGCACTGCATCTCCTCGTTTAGCCATCCCGTGAGACGATCGCGGGTATCCCCGCGGCGATCGAGTCCACGGGACCCGCGACCGGACTCACGGGGGTCCCGCCCTGTGCGCGCGGCACGGTGGCATCTTAAAGGGGATATACCTGTATGCCCTTAAGCCTGTCCGTGCCATTCTGTTGACGTACATCGTCATGCGCCGGACGGGAAGAGGTTAAGTAAACCTGTCACAAAAGGCTAGTCAATTCAATATACTGTAAGTATATAATGAAAAATACTGGTCCCATATATATTGAAAATGGATAGTGAAAGACTAAAAATGTAATTAGAAGTCCCCATTAACATACTGAAGTGCAAAAGGCTTCACATTGGTGTGCATTTATATTGATAAAAATTATGTTCCAGCTTTTTCGTACACAGTTCTCAGTAACATCATATTCATTTCAGTCAGTGACATGTTAAACCAGGGCATGTATTTGTGAGGAAAAGCATTTTCCTGCTATGAAGTCCCAAAGCTGTGTTCTTGTAAACGGTGTGTGGTAGATTAGCCTATTGTCATACGGAAACACTGCTTTAAAGTATGCACCAGGGGTGCAGTAGATGTTATTATTGTAGGTCAATGCCACTTAAAGACAACTCAGGGGCCATTAAAGTGCATGCAAGAGGATGGATTTCATACTTGCTTATAAATAAGACTCTGAGGCTCATAGCTGTGCCACTGCATCGCAGCCTTCTAATCCCTTAAGAGTACAAAGCATTAGACCAAAATAGCTGCTCTCTATTTGCATTCACAGCTTGTAGGATACATTACCTTTAGGAATAACTCCTTTTTTTTTTTTCCAACTTGTTAGCAGTAGAACATTTAGTAGTTCTTCCTTGGAGAACTGTGTCCCAAATGACAGCTTGTAATATTTTTACTGGCAGATAATAAGTATTTCATTGAAGCAGAAACCATGAATGAGCAAGTCAACCCTAAAGTGTTTATAGTCATTGTTGGAAAAAAACATATCTTTATTAGACTGAAAGAAAGTGTTAAAGTTCATCTAAAGCCTATGGTTGTATTCTTTTTGGAGGGATACACAGGGATTTTCAATGCATGCTGGAATGTTAAATTCTAAAAATGTAATTGACATATTTTTTAACGGTAAATGCACCTGGAAAGCTGAATTTCTCTTACAGCCTGCTAGACACTACCAGAGCAGAGCTTTTACATTATTTCCCCAAAGTGCTGTGAGAGGAGGTAAGCATGGCTTTTCGCCTATAAGACTGTCAATGCTGCCAACACCTATGGAGATATAGCAGCAGCTAGGCCGACAACACTGCAGTTATTCCATTACAGAAAGAAGAGTGTTGCCAACCTATCAGAAGTTCCTAATGGTCATCAAACGGTTTTACTGGCAGGATCAACGGATATTTATAGCTTTTTTCATCGACAGGTGAAAAACATAGAGTCTGGTCTTATTGGTGTAAACAGCCTACATCACATATGTGATTTTGTAGTAAGTCCATAATCCTACCTTTTAGGGCTTAGGTAAATACACATGCAGGGGGGGAAATAAAATCCTAAGCAATTCAAACTAAGGCCGGCCATACACGGTTCGAAATTCCAAAGAATTTTCTTTCGAAAATCGTATCTAAGAATTTTCATATGAATTTCTCACCATTAGTGGGCTGCAGTAACAGCTGATTTTCGTTCAGAAATCAAATTTGAGGAATCGGACATGTTGGAAATTTTTTGAAAAACGACCGATTTTCTAATCAATGATGGGATAATCGTGCGAGAAATGTAATAAGAAACGAAAATTTATGGAGAGAAAAGAAGATTCCCAGAAAAGAAAATTCTTTTCTGTAGCAACATGAGGTGAAATTGAAGGCTTGGTCGGCCGAATTTCGAAAAATCAATGGTGGCACAATCGGATCACAAAAAAAACGAACTTTCTGATTTTGAAAAGAAAATTCGTTCAAAATTCGACCATGTATGGCCTGCATGAGAGAGTGATAAAAAATTGTATGGTTTACCTTTACTGCAAACCTAATCTCAAAACAATTAGTAACCCAGAGATACAGTATAAACAGCTGAATCTATAACCAAATCTCAAAATGTCATGTTAAAGTTGAATTTATTCATTATAGTGAGACACTCGCGTCTTGGAATTGGATGATATTATATATATATATATATGGACCTGCTGCTGTTCAGAGAATCCCCACAAAGTAGGGCATATGCATAAAAAATAAATCAAACAGCGCTGGTTCCTCCTTATTGATACTATAAACTAATGATTAGTAACCTGGGAATTAAGAGTATGATCTGATCCTAAATATTAAAAATGCTGACTGTTAGTTCTTTTGCCGCATAAATAACTATATAACATAACAATAGTGTGCATATGATATAAAAGTGGCAATATATCAAAATTTACAGTGCATGATTAAATGAACAAATACAAAAACTTGATAGATGATAAAGTGACTATAGTGCAATATGAATACAAGTGCATAAAGTGATAATAGTGCAAATAGTGCTTTTTCTGTGCAAAAAAAGTGCCAGTGCTCCAAGTCATAATGATGCGATGATCAACCTCAGTCAATCACGCCTGTAGGTCTTTTTGGGGACCTAACCCCTTGTCCTGGACTGTGGTGATTTCCGGTGTCCCCTCTAGGGTTAAGATCCTCTGCCTGCAGTTCCTGGGCTTAAGGAATGGACAGTGTATACCGCAAATGAAAAAGAAAAGATAAAAAGCTCCTCATAGGGCAAAAATCCTTTGATTTATTGTTAAAATAAATAAAACGACTTCCATCTTAATGAAAAAGACAACGCCACTGCTATAAATTAGTGCATTTCATCGGCCTGTTAGATTAATAGAGACGTGGTGATGGTTCTGCTTTTGGCTTGCGTTTCACTCTCCTAGGCCGGAAGTAACATTTACGGAAGAGAGTTAATAGATGTATTTCTTCATACAAGTGCAACGTTTTCCAAACTTTTTTGAAAGCATCACACTTGTATGACGAAACGCATCAGCTTACGCTCTTCCGTAAATGTCAGGTTGGGAAAGAATGGCACCAAATCAAACCAATATATTTAACGCATGCTGCCTAAATTGTATAATGTGCTCAGTAGAGGGCATATTTACTGACCCTTTAATTGGCTTTTGCAAGTAAAGTTGAAACTTGTATGCAAGTAAATTGTATCTATGGTCAAAAGTTGAAGTCATATACAGTATTATTTTCCACATTGTATTTCAATTATTTCTAGCCTACCCCTATTCATATAAACAATCTTGAAATTTGAAAACTTGCTATGTTAAGATCCCCACACATTTACTTCCTTGAATTATGTGACACATATTCACTATTCCCTGCAAGTAACAATGCCCTGTCACACATTTCATAGAGCCTGCCTTTCCGAACTACAAAGTTGCTAAGAGGAGGAGTTTCAGAAGGTGGAGTCAGTACAGGAATCACTGCTTGCAGACAGTAAGGTACCATTGGATATGTAGTCATTAGAAATTGAAAGTAGGCCAAAGTAATGAGCAAAGCATGCAGAGAATTAAGGAAGGTGTGTAAAGAGATGGCCATTAGACAGGCAGCTAGGTACTATGGTATATGTATATTGAAAGCAAACAGAAGAGGAAAAGTTGCAAAATCTGCAGGGAATCCAGGAAATGGGGGTAAGAGATGGCCAGTGGACAGGCAGAACTCACAACATGAAAATACATTTTTCAAGTAAGCTTGTGCCTGCTTTTGGAAGGAGAGGGGGCACACTACCTCTTGCTGTTGTACTGTACTGTAATGAGGTTTTGTATAGTAGCCCAGGGGGTTAGAGACGGGAGTTAGGAAGGGGAGTTCATAGTTCTGCTCCCTTGTGGTGGGCTATACATACAGTGCCTTGAAAATGTATTTATATCCCTTGAAATTTTTTCATGTTACAACCAAAAATGTAAATGTATTTTATTGGGATTTTAATGTGATAGACCATCACAAAGTGGCACATAATTGTGAAGTGAAAGGAAAATGATAAATGGTTTTCAAAATGTTTTACAAATAAATATGTGAAAAGTATGGTGTGCATTTGTATTCAGCCCCCCAGAGTCAACACTTTGTAGAACCACATTTTGCTGCAATTACAGCCTCAAGTCTTTTTGGGTTCGTCCCTACCAGCCTTGCACATCTAGAGAGTGACATTTTTGCCTATTCTTCTTTGCAAAATAGCGTAAGCTCTATCAGATTGGATGGAGAGTGTCTGTGAACAGTAATTTTCAAGTCTTGCCACAAATTCTCAATTGGATTTAGGTCTAGACTATGACTGGCCCATTCTAACATATGAACATGATTTGATCTAAACCATTACACAGTATTTACTAATTAGGTGACTTCTGAAGGCAATTGGTCCTATCAAAGTAAAGGGGGTTGGATACAAATGCACATCACACTTTTCAGATATACATTTTTTTTTTAAATTGAAAACAATTTATCATTTTCCTTTCACTTCACAATTATGTGCCACTTTGTGTTGGTCTGTCTCATAAATACCAATACAATACATTTACGTTTTTGGGTCATTGTCCTGCTGGAAGTTTGAAGGGCTCTTGGCCTTCCAAATGGGAACAGACAGATAGGAATGCTGCAGGAACAGGTTTTTCCTCCATTATTAGGATTAATGCCTTTCTTTGCCCAGCCTGTCAGGTGGACGGCCATGTCTTGGTAGGTTTGAAGTTGTGCCATAGGGTTTGATGTTCAAATCTTGAGATATTTTTCTATAACCAAACCCTGCTTTAAACTTCTCCACAATTTTATCCCTGTATTTGGCTCCATCCATCTGAAGGGCTTCAAAGAACAGCTGTATACAGAGATTAAATTATACACAGGTGGGCTCTATTTACTAATTAGGTGACTTCTGAAGGCAATTGGTACCAGTTGGAGGGTATCCATCAAGTCTATACCTACTTAGTTGGGCAATAGAAAGTAAAGTTCCCCAGTGTCTCTGCTAGGGATCCTTAAGCCCAGCCCACAAGCTTATACTGGATCGTTAAAAATAACTATTGTTTGTATTGCTATAACAGTGCTGATGTTAACTCCTCCCCATCTTGTGTACACAGAAGTGTGTCTTTATCATATATGCGTACATGTCTTGCTGCACAACATGCTCCCAGCACAGGGACCTGAGCCCCATACTAATGATCAGGAGTCGGGAAGCTCGATCACCTGATCACTGTGATAGCCTATGATTGACTATTAGTGATCAGTCACCGTACAGCCTGTCCCTGTGTTTTTTTCTCCTCTTGAGTGGTTAACAAGTTACATTGTATCTTTTTATTCTTCTAAAGGAGAAAAATGTAAACAAAAACAAATGTGTGTAAAAAATAGAAAATAAACAAAATATGTAGGTTGTGTTTGATCTAGGTCCGTGTCAGGTTAAGGTCAAGGTCAGAGTCAAAGGTCAAGAGTTGTGGTCAAAGGTCAGGGTCAGTGTATTTTAGGTAGGAAAAAAAGCATTTTTAAAGTTAGTATCAGAGATTTCCTTTAAAGCTACATGTATTTGGGTATCTTGTGATGCTTTTGACATACAGTTTTGATTGAAAATAGCCTCTGATTATGCATATTGATCATTTGCTCAGCTTTAATTGTACAGGCTTGACAGTTTTAATTTAAATCTCTGCTGGTCAGATTTGCCTGGACTTTTTGAGTAATACCACCCTCTGCTGTAGCAAATGTATAAAAGAGGGAATCACCTATAGTGAGAGGGAGGTCACTCCATGTATCGGAAGGGAACAGGAGCTGTGCTTAATATGTGATTGCAACCTTGCTTGATATTACCCCCTTGGTGGGAACCCAGTCATGTACTTCTAGACTTTAAGAACTCTTTCAACTAACTCAGAAGGTATGACTACCTAAATGGTTTTGTATAGTAGCCCAGGGGGTTAGAGAAGGGAGTTAGGAAGGGGAGTTCATAGTTCTGCTCCCTTGTGGTGGGCTATACATACAGTGCCTTGAAAATGTATTTATATCCCTTGAAATTTTTTCATGTTACAACCAAAAATGTAAATGTATTTTATTGGGATTTTAATGTGATAGACCATCACAAAGTGGCACATAATTGTGTGAAGTGAAAGGAAAATGATAAATGGTTTTCAAATGTTTTACAAATAAATATGTGAAAAGTATGGTGTGCATTTGTATTCAGCCCCCCAAAGTCAACACTTTGTAGAACCACATTTTGCTGCAATTACAGCTGAAGCTCTATCAGATTGGATGGAGAGTGTCTGTGAACAGTAATTTTCAAGTCTTGCCACAAATTCTCAATTGGATTTAGGTCTAGACTATGACTGGCCCATTCTAACATATGAACATGATTTGATCTAAACCATTCCATTGTAGGTCTGGCTGTATGTTCAGGGTCATTGTCCTGCTGGAAGCTGAACCTCCATCTTTTGCAGACTCTAACAGGTTTTTTTCTAAGATTGTCTTGTATTTGGCTCCATCCATCTTCCCTCAACTCTGACCAGCTTCGCTGTCCCTGCTGAAGAAAATCATCCCGACCACATGATGCTGCCACCACCATGTTTCATGGTGGGGATGGTTTGTTCAGGGTGATGTGCAGTGTTAGTTTTCCGCCACACATAGTATTTTGCTTTTAGGTCAAAAAGTTAACTTTTAGTCTCATCTGACCAGAGCACCTTCTTCCACATGTTTGCTATGTCCCCCACATGGCTTCTTGCAAATTGAAAATGAGACTTCTTATGGCTTTCCTTCAAAAATAGCTTTCTTCTTGCAACTCTTCCATAAAGGCCATATTTGTGGAGTGCACAACTAATAGTTGCCCTGTGGACAGATTCTCCCACCTGAGCTGTGGATCTCTGCAGCTCCTCCATTATTAGGATTAATGCCTTTCTTGCCCGGTCTGTCAGTTTAGGTGGACGGCCATGTCTTGGTAGGTTTGAAGTTGTGCCATACTTTTTCCATTTTCAGATGAAGGGTTGAACAGTGCTCAATGAGATGTTCAAATCTTGAGATATTTTTCTATAACCAAACCCTGCTTTAAACTTCTCCACAATTTTATCCCTGACCTGTCTTGTGTTTTACTTGGCCTTCATGGTGCTTTTTGTTCACTAATGCCCTGTACACACAAGCAGAAATTCTGCCAGCAAAAGTCTGATGTGAGCTTTTGGTCAGAAATTCCGACCGTGTGTATGTATGCTCCATCAGACTTTTGCTGGCAGAATTCCCATCAGCAAAAGATTGAAAGCAGGTTTTCAATTTTTCGGTCGGAAATTCCGATCGCCTGTACCAATTCTGACGCTCAAAATTCCTAGGCATGCTCGGAAACAATTTGACGCATGCACGGATGCATTGAACTTAATTTTCTCGGCTCATCGTAGTGTTGTACATCACAGCATTCTTGACGGTCGAAATTTCCAAGAACTTTTGTGTGATCGTGTGTATGCAAGCTTGAGCGGAATTCCGTCGGAAAAACCATCCAAGATTTTTCTGATAAGGCTCTCTAGCAAACCCCTGAAGGGCTTCAAAGAACAGCTGTATACAGAGATTAAATTATACACAGGTGGGCTCTATTTACTAATTAGGTGACTTCTGAAGGCAATTGGTACCAGTTGGAGGGTATCAAAGTAAAGGGGGTTGGATACAAATGCACATCACACTTTTCAGATATACATTTTTTTTTTAAATTGAAAACAATTTATCATTTTCCTTTCACTTCACAATTATGTGCCACTTTGTGTTGGTCTGTCTCATAAATACCAATACAATACATTTACGTTTTTGGTTGTAACATGACAAAATGTGAAAAATGTAAGGAATACGAATACTTTTTCAAGGCACTGTACAAGGGGAGGCAGCTTTGAAGGGCTCTTGGCCTTCCAAATGGGAACAGACAGATAGGAATGCTGCAGGACTTAGCCCTATTGTGAGCATGTGGCTTCCCTGCTCGAGTATTCATTTGGGCTACCGGAACTCGGTTATTGAAGGGACTCTTTCTATCTAAGAGATACAAACTGGGCAGCTTAAGCTAGGATAAACTATGACTGTGTATTTAGGAATCCGTGATAGACTGTCACACCTAATCTTGTAACTGTGAGAAGCTTCAGTAAATGTTCCAAAATTTCCAGTGCCTTCCAGTTCTGAGGTTCCTAAAAAGAAGTGCATGTAAAGCGTACTTCAGATTTTATTTATGAAGACTTTTTATTATACAAAAACATACTAATAACTACATACCTCAATGGGCAAGACAAACAAACAAACCAGACAGCAATAAAAAACAAAGCAAAAAATGGGGGAAAAAGGAGGTGGAGCAGTCACCACAGGGGCGCACCATAAAGGCACTTAAAGAGTAGGACACATACACTCTATTCACTGCCACCATATTGCATCAAACTTTTTTAAAGAATTCTTAACAATGTAGGTTTGCTTTTCATGAGAAATATATTTATTAAGATCTGTTATCTAATCTGAAAGAGTTGTTGGCAAAATTCACATAGAAGTCTGTATTTCACACTGTTGGAAGGCCTCAAGTATGTCACTGGGAGTGAGGTAACACTAGAGCTGAGCTGGAAGAGTGGAATACTGGCTCCCTAGTGTCCCCTCAGAAGTGCTGTAACATGTAAGGAAATACAGTTATATAGGTGTCCAGTTGCTGTGGAATGTACTGTGCATGAAGACTGCTAGCTTCTAAGTTGGAGTGCTGCCTTAATGCAGAATTCTCATGACCACAGTCTATACCTACTTAGTTGGGCAATAGAAAGTAAAGTTCCCCAGTGTCTCTGCTAGGGATCCTTAAGCCCAGCCCACAAGCTTATACTGGATCGTTAAAAATAACTATTGTTTGTATTGCTATAACAGTGCTGATGTTAACTCCTCCCCATCTTGTGTACACAGAAGTGTGTCTTTATCATATATGCGTACATGTCTTGCTGCACAACATGCTCCCAGCACAGGGACCTGAGCCCCATACTAATGATCAGGAGTCGGGAAGCTCGATCACCTGATCACTGTAATAGCCTATGATTGACTATTAGTGATCAGTCACCGTACAGCCTGTCCCTGTGTTTTTTTCTCCTCTTGAGTGGTTAACAAGTTACATTGTATCTTTTTATTCTTCTAAAGGAGAAAAATGTAAACAAAAACAAATGTGTGTAAAAAATAGAAAATAAACAAAATAGGTAGGTTGTGTTTGATCTAGGTCCGTGTCAGGTTAAGGTCAAGGTCAGAGTCAAAGGTCAAGAGTTGTGGTCAAAGGTCAGGGTCAGTGTATTTTAGGTAGGAAAAAAAGCATTTTTAAAGTTAGTATCAGCGTCAGTTAGTGTCAGGGTCAGTATGTTATAGGTAGGATTTAAAAAAAACAACAAAAAAACATACACATATGTGGTATTTCTATGATCGTCAGAAGCAGGACAATTTACTTTGGATTGTTCTTAGGTGGCAAGTTATGGTAATAGCAAGAAATATACAGCTTAATCATAAAAATATATTTTCTTAATATTTTGTGCCAGTTTTCCTCTCACCAGATATTCATTACCATTACCACCATATAAAAGCCCAATTTGTCCTGAAAAAAAAACAAGATATATTTACATGGATTCACGAAGTGATTGTGATGATACGTACAGTTTTACTAACACATGTCAAAGTTGCAAAACTATGCTCAGGCATTAGGATTTGGTTTATCCTCATCATGAAGGTTTTAAAAATGAAAACGCATGCTGTGACTGAGATTTCCTTTAAAGCTACATGTATTTGGGTATCTTGTGATGCTTTTGACATACAGTTTTGATTGAAAATAGCCTCTGATTATGCATATTGATCATTTGCTCAGCTTTAATTGTACAGGCTTGACAGTTTTAATTTAAATCTCTGCTGGTCAGATTTGCCTGGACTTTTTGAGTAATACCACCCTCTGCTGTAGCAAATGTCATGATTTGCCTGGACTTTTTGAGTAATACCACCCTCTGCTGTAGCAAATGTATAAAAGAGGGAATCACCTATAGTGAGAGGGAGGTCACTCCATGTATCGGAAGGGAACAGGAGCTGTGCTTAATATGTGATTGCAACCTTGCTTGATATTACCCCCTTGGTGGGAACCCAGTCATGTACTTCTAGACTTTAAGAACTCTTTAAACTAACTCAGAAGGTATGACTACCTAAATGGGCAGGGGGCACTAGGAGACCTCAAGGAGCACTCAGAAGGCACTCTGTATTAGTAATGGATGTCTGAGAAGAATCAAGTTGTAAAGTTATTTATACTTAAACAAATTTAGTAAAGAACTTTGTTGTTACATATCCTGCTTGGTCTGAAGTTAAATAAGGTCACATACTAAAAGGGTGCATGCAAGGCATATAATATATGGTTCACACCAAGGGACAAGACAATACAAGAGAAGATGCAGTACAAAGCTCTTATGTGTGGTGAAGCTAACCAGAGATGGATGTCATGTAGTTGCAAATGACTATAGTACTAGTGTCCATGCGCATATAGCAGCCAGCTTGTCAGGAATGGAGGTGACTTGGCATAGGTGGCGTAAGTCCCTAGTTGAGACGGAGCTTGTTTGTTTAGGCTCCTTCCCAAGTGATCGGTACCCCAGTCCTGGGTCCATTCTGAGTTACTGGGCATCCTAGGAACTCTGTAAGTCACAGAAGTTGGAGTGAGGCCTTCGGAGAGTATAAGTGCAGATTATGTACAGAGCTGAGCTTCCTGGGATTCAAGTTTCATCACAGACAGGGTCAAGTGTTAAATGTATAGATCAGATCACTGTTCTTAGTTGCATAAGGGGTTTTGGGACCTGAGGGCAGAGACTGCAGTGGAATGAATAAGCAGAAGGCAAAGAAACAGCAGTGCACTGGTCTTCCAAAAAAAAGGCAGCGCAGGGCCATGTCAACACAATTCTGATCATTGGAGGAAAGGCACACTAGGCTCCCGAGGAAAATGCAAATAAGAAATCTGACCACACTGGGATGCATGTGCTTATATGCCTTGTGTGGTCAGTTTGAAATGGGAAAGCAGGGGGACTGGCAGGATCACACAAAGGAAGCAATGCAAAGAGAAAATTATACTTTTTAATATAAGTACATGGTAACACAGACATATCAGTAATATTAAATGTTGGAATAACATACATTTTAAGGTCCTGGCCTGTGGCAATAACAAACTTTTCCTGCCATATATGTGCAATATGGTACTTATGGTGTAAATCAGTGGTCGCCAAACTGTGGCCTGGGGGCCAGATGTGGCACATTGTGCTTGCTTTTATCCAGCCCTTGAGGTACTATTTAATTCACTGATACAGATAATGGGGCCATTCCTCCCACTTTGTCAATGAAGGGGCACAAATTCCCCCACTGACGCCACTGAACAGGCACAATTCCTCCCAATGACACCAACGATGGGGCACAATTCCTCCCAATGACACTACTGATGGGGCATAATTTCTCCTGATGATGGGGCATCATTTCTCCCAATGACACCAACAATTGGGGCCCAATGACACCATTGATGGGACACAATTTCTTCCAATGACACCAATGACGGGACACAATTCCTACCAATGGCATTTAAGAAGGGGTGCAATTCCTCCCACTAACACCAATGATGGGGCACAACTCCTCCACTGAAACCAAAGATGGGGCATTGTTTTTTTTTCCCACAGATGACGGGGCCTTTTCTATTTCCAATGGCCAGAGTCCAGGCCCTCCTAAAATCGGAAGGACAGTAAATTGGCCCTTTGTTGAGAAAGTTTGGAGACCCCTGGTGTAAATGATTAGACACTGATTATGCATTGTGTGATCTCAGTCGCGGAGGTTGTAAAAATATAAAAACTGATTATTCAAATAGATCTTACAGCTTATTGTGGATATTTAACAAGCACCTTTTACCGCCACTGCGATGCCATTCTTTTAAGGATTATTCAAGACAGTGAACAGGCACTGTATTAAGAGAGAAAAAAATGATACACACATCTGCATATAATTATGCATTCTTCTGCCTCTCTCTCTCTCTCTCTCTCTCTCTCTCTCTCTCTCTCTCTCTCTCTATATATATATATATATATATATATATATATATATATATATATATATATATATATATATATATATAGATACTACATATATTTATTGCTAGATGTAGATGTTTACTTTTATAGTGTACCACATTACATACATTCTTGTGACCATAAAATGGTAAATGTTGAGATACACTAAGGATATATAGAGTGATATTTTCAGAATACTAATTGCAGTTACTGTTAGACACTTTTTATTATTTTGTCCAGACATGACAGTCTAGAAATACAGAGCATTTGGACAAGGGAAAATGGTTCTCTCAATTAGTAAAGATATATGCAGTATATCAGTTGGATTAGGCATTTGTATTATCCAGAAAGCAAAAGATTTCATCCTGTCCCCAGAGATGTCATTTGTTCATGAATAACCATTATTCAGTCATTTTCTTACTCCCAGTCCTCTGAACATTATTTCCCAGTGTCAGGGCAAGAAAGACAGAGGGGGAAAAAGTAATGTGTTAAATAAGAAATCATATTTCTACTTAAACTTACCATGACATGGAAGAAGCCTGAGGGTAATTGTCAAACAGGCCTGACTTCTAATATCCAACTGACATGGGTGGAAGGATTGAACGTGGAGTAAATGTCACTTCATTATATCTCTGGCCTGGTTTTAATGGGTTTTACAAGCTTTCTTTCACTGTCCTTAAGTTGCTGCATTTCAGCTTTTAGAATATTCTCCTTGATTTAATTTTAATGGCTGAAGTTCACATTCCTGAGACCAATCGTATGGATCCCAAGTTTCCTTTCATCTGTTTGTGCTCGGTCATGTTCCTCTCTTCAATCTAACACAAGGTCTAACATTCAAATAACACTGAAATCTTCAATAGTTAATTGAATGCAAATGATAAAACAGTGGATGCTAATGAACATTTGTTTTTAAGAATATCATTCTAGGATTCTATAGCAGACTGAAGGAAATGAGAAAGGCAAAAGTTACATATAACAATTAAATTCATGGTGTCATTTTTTTAGTACAAGTAAGAAAATGGCAGGAGTTTTTTATTTCTAATTCCTATGGACATTATTTCCATTATTTCTTTTGCTGGCAACCCCGGCATATTTCCTCTCCTCCGTAACTATAGCATACCCTGCAAGAATGTGGTTTTATCTGCAGGTTTTATTGGCAATAATGTTTTATGTTAACAACTCTATATTTTTAATTAATGAGTCTGTCGTTTCAAAAAATGGTAAAGAGGCTATAGGGAATATTTAATAAAGCTGTCCAAAGAGCAACAATTGCAAATACAACCAATCTACTGAAAGATTATTGCTGATGAGTTGTTTTGGGCTACTGCACTTCTTTGCCTTTAACACAGAAAATTCTAATTGTCTGTATTTTGCAGTAACTGAATAGGTAGGCATTGATAATGTTTTACACTATGGTGATTTTCAAAGTAAGATAACCCACAGCAGCCAATTGGATGTTATATTCAACACAGTCAGATCAGTTAAAGTGTATATAAAACCTAACAATGAATTCCTCTTATTTGCTCCCTTTGATCTATTAAATATACTATTGAAATCATTTTGTTATGTCTGTTTAACCGCTTGCCGACCAGCCGCCGTCATTATACTGCGGCAGGTTGGCTTGATCCCGCAAATCGCCGTAGGTGTAATTCGGATCGTGATATCAATTTTGTGGGTGTGCGCGCGCGTTCCCATTGGCCAGTGGGGGGAGCCAATCGGCCACCAGCGATCGCTCCCCGCAGTGACAGAACAGGGATCTGTCTGCGTAAACAAGGCAGATCTCCATTCTGACAGGGGAGATCAAACAGTTCCTGTCTTTCTGCTGAGCAGGAAGATGGATCTGTGTTTCCCCAGTCACACAGTCCCCCATACAGTTAGAAAACACAAACCGAGAACACATTTAACCCCTTGATCACCCCTGATGTTAACCCCTTCCCTCCCAGTGTCATTAGAACAATAACAGTGCATATTTTTAGCACTGATTACTGTATAAATGTCACTGGTTCCCAAAAAAGTATAAAACATTTCAGTTAGGTGTCTGGTCTGTCCGCCAGAATATTGCAGTACTGCTAAAAATCACTGACCGCTGCCAATACTAGTAAAAAATAAATAAATAATAAAAATGGCCTAAATCTATCCCCTATCTTGTTGACGCTATAACCTTTGTGCAAATCAATCATTATACGCTTATTGCGATTTTTTTTTTACCAAAAATATGTAGCAGAATACATATCAGCCTAAACTGATGAATACGTTTGTTTTTTTACATTTTGTTTTGGAAATGTTTTATAGCAGAAAGTAAAACAACATTTCTTTTTTTTTTTTAAAACTGTTGCCTTTATTTTGTTAATAGCGCAAAAAATAAAAACCACAGAGGTGATCAAATACCAGCAAAAGAAAGCTTTACTTGTTGGAATAAAAGGACATCAATTTTGTTTGTGTACAGCGTCGCACGACCACACAATTGTCAGTTAAAGCAATGCAGTGCCTGGTCAGGAGGTGGGTAAATCCTTCCGGAGCTGAAGTGGTTAATAAGTGCAAACAATACACATTGATTCTATCAGAAACTTAGCTTGCACTGGTATTGAACCTAAAAACTATTTTTTTTTATATATTGCAGCTTACTAATCTTTAGAACACAGAATTAGGGTGTCTGCATTCTGGAAGCATAAAACAGTTACCCTTTGACAGCAGAATTGTCAGTGTGGTGAGGGAGTAGTGTAAAGATGAGTCAGTTTTTTTCATTCCACCAGCAAGTTGAACAAAAAATGTGACCCTATGCCCCCATTCCCACATTCAAGGTAAAAGGGGGGATGCTCCCCACTGTGTCTCTGTATTCAGGGGGGAGACTTCCCCCACTATAGCCTGGAGTGCTGATTGAATGAAAATTTTCCACCAGAGCAGTTGTACAGAGGTCGATCAGTGCCCGTACATGGATTGAAAATTGTCCAATCCCTGCTGAACTGGCTTAATTTCATTCCATGTATGGGCAGCTTTAGGCTACCAATTTTAGAAGGACTTGACTATCAAATTGAAGCTGAACTCCAGTTAACACTTTATAAGCATTTTTTGGAAAACATTTTTTTCCGTTTTAGGATAAAGGTTTTAAAGTGTGAGTAAACTCCCATGGACAATTTTACCTTTTTTTTATCTACAGAAAGGTTTACCTACAGGTACAGTAAATATCTCCTAAACCTGCACCGTTTAGGAGATATTTACTTGTGAAGCCGCCGGTGACGTTACTGGGGCATGCTCTCTGAAGCAACGGCATACCGCATCAGTCCTTCAGAGCCCTGTGCTGTGAACATGTGTGGGAGTGACGTCGTCGCAGCTCGTCCAATGAAAAGACCCTCCGGGTTGGCGGCTCTGGTCTTTTGTCACTGTCAGCGATGCATACTAGCACATTATAACTTTGCCTTGTGGGTTTCAAAAAATAAAATAAAATAAATAAATAAAAACGGCAGTTTACTGCAGCTTTAAATAGATGAATAAAAGCTACCTATTGTAAGCACCCCTGTCAGTGTTAAAGAGGAACTGCAGTCTGCTCAGATAATTTGTAATAAAACATCTTTGCCATTCTGAAGCTTCCCTCCAACCACTTTGCATATTATTTTATATATAGTGTGAATCTGTACTTGCCAAATATGTTGCAGAAATCTCCCTCCACTGAGTCTGTCTGCAACCATTTCTACTGTGGGCAGCTGAAGCTGCTGCCTGTTCACTTCCTGGATTTACACAGACACACAGGGGCACACCTCAAGCTCTGCACCCCTGCAGCTCTCATTGGCCCTCTTATGACCCCCCCCCCTCCCTTCCTGGCAAACTCTCATGAGAGTGAGAGAGAGAGATGTGCATGATGTCATAAGTCTAGGCTAATGACTAGACTAGAAACCGGAAGTGGGCTGTTTAAAGGTATTTACTGGCAGAAAAAAAAAAAGTTTTACTATCCAAAAATAAAGAGGTTGTAAACTTCCTTTTACACTTTGTACCTATAGTTAAGCCTAGAATAATAAGGCTTACCTTTGGGTACTGTGAATATCTTCTATTATTATTTACAGTATACTGCGCCGATGATGTCATTGGCACATGCACTCTGAAGAGATGGGCACTTGTGCCACTTCTTCAGTGGCGAGTGCTGTGACCGGCGGCTCCCGTGGCCCAGGAAGGAAGAGGGGTAAAGTTGGATGCGGCCTGCAGCGGGGGTGGCGTGGGCTTCGTTTGCAGGTAAGTGTCACATAATGTGCTAGTATACAATGCATACTAGCACATTATGTCTTTACTTTGCAGGGGAGGAGAATAAACTTTTTTTTATCAAGGGTTTAACTGCTAATTTGTTAGGACAGCTTGGTCTGAAATTGGTGAGCTGCAATTTAATATATTTAATATATTTTTGTTTTGGGGTTTAATACCTCACACAGTTGCGGTTCCATGCAGAAGTTTTCTTTTTCTTTTTAAAGGGTCACAGACTTTTTCCCTGTATTTTTCCCATAGGTACAGCAGCCCATTCAAATGAATGCTCTGCTGTGCCCTCCCAAACGGGAGCCCACCACCCGCACAAGAGTGAACTCATCCTTAATGTGGAACTTCCACTCATTGTACTCCATATTGCCACCTCCATATTTGGCACCTTTCGGGGGGGGGGGGGGGGGGTACCTGTCTTTCACAGGTATACTGTCCCCACTTCTGGGAGCCTCAGCCGCGGATATTTGCGTCACTGCTCGGCTCCCTCCTCCTCCTTCCCCGGCCGTCGGGCCAGTAGAAGAGAGGAGCGGAGCCTCGTGCATGCACAGTAGGGTTCCCGGCGTGAAGCCGTAAGGCTATACTGCCGTGGTCCCTTACCCACAATGGAGGCGGCATGCACCCGACAGCTGATGGATACATCAGCTGCGGTGCCAACATCACTGGACTCCAGGACAGGTACCGTAAGTGTCCTATTAGTAATAGTCAGCAGCTGCAGTATGTGTTTCTGCTGGATTTTAATGTTTGCAGCGGTGGGCGGACCTCCGATTTAAGCCCTCTTATAAGTCTTTCCCAGTTTTCTCTGTGTATACAAGATCACCTCCCCCTATGCTATCAAGATGAGGAGAGAAAGAGGTATATTGTAGTTTTATTTCTAGGGTGACAACACTGCTCTAGTGCCTTTATCATTAAATGAAAATGTAAACTGTAACTGGAACATGCATTTTTGAATGCTGATCCTGGCATCTAATGACATTTTTAGTTAGCAAACTTGTTGTTTTAATCAAAGACTCTATTGTTTCCCAGTAATTTAAAGTGAAAAGATAAATCCAACTTTGATCACTTAAAGGGGTTGTAAACCCTTGAGGTTTTTCACCTTAATGGATTCTATGCATTAGGTGAAACTTTGAAACGAAAAAAAATGTATTAGGAAGACTAAATACAAAATTTAATGTTTGGTTTACATACATTTTAAGATTGTTTTTACATAGGAAGGTCACTTAGCAGTAATAGTAATTGAAGCAACTGCCTGTGCTGTACTGCCAGACCTACAAAATCATTTTAATCATATATTAATTAAAATAAAATAAATATTCTGCACTCAGTGTATGACAACCTTAATGAAAATAACTTTCAAAATGTGAAAATTCACAATAAACTAGACAGCTGCACTCACTGTATTTCATATAACAATACAAAACTGATTTCATAAGGGAAGGAGGGTTTTGCACTCATCTCATAAAGTGCATATAAGTGCCTTCTAATTCATACACAAATTAAATAAATAATTGACAATTATTGAATTAAAATATCAAATGTGAAATGAATATACCGGTATATACAAAACAATAGTCCTGTAATTCATAATGTCCATATAACAAGGCACAAAGAAAAAAGAATCAATCCCAATATAGGTGATAAAATAATGTATATTTGAAAAAACGAATTACTCCACTCGTGAGCTTCCTAAAAATCTTGTGCTTCAGGTGATCACCCAATTGTACTCCACCAAGAAGAATAAAATTGCCTCTTACCAGATACTGAGACCTCTTTACAAGGTCTAACTGCTCCTTGGTGAAAATAACCCTCAATTGGATGGATGGATGGATGGATGGATAGAGGAAATGCAGCTTGACTCAGGCTGAAAATCTCTAAGCTTTCCCGGCAGCTGTACATACTTTCAATGCATGCTTCTCAGACCACCATCAACAACAAGGCTAGGGCAATATATTCACAGTCACATTTGAGACCAAAAATCACATATGAAGAGGAAGAGGAACACTCATTGTGCAGTATTAAAAAACACAGTTTCTAAAAAAGGTAATGTACTTTCACATAAAAGAAGTAAACAGGCATATGTAAAAACATCCAGCGCCCTGGGAGGCATGATGACATCAGTGCAGAAAACTCCGCTCTGCGTTTTTTGTCCTAATGGACATCGTCACAGGGGCAATGGGGGTGATTTAATCACCTATATTGGGACTGATTCTGTCTTTGTACTTTGCTTTATGGACATAATGAATTATTATTATACACGATTTATATAGCGCTTGCTTTACAATGTAGAGGGGGGACAGCACAATTACAGTACAGTTCAATACAAAAGGGACAGGAGGGCTCCGTAGAGGACATCAACTTGTCTAAACAGCCTTAGCCTGCAGTATGGACACGGTGAAAAGAGGAGGGATAGATGAAGGAAGGATCAACCAGGTATATTTTACTCTACACTAAACAAGTGCACAGTCTCTTATATAGCATGTAATGAGGTTTTTATAGTCTGGGTTTAATGACACTTTAATGTTTAATTTTAAAGGTTTTCTTACAGTTTATAGTTTATAGTTTCCAGAATTCAGTAGCTCAAAATAAAATGTGCCCATCCAAGTGATTAAGTCGATATAGTGATTCACCTTTTCAAACAGCTTCTCTTGAGGTCAGAGAGTGAGCCTGAATGCAGGGAGCTTTTTTGGCGCTGCCTTTTTAGATAACCTGCAGTGCTCTACAAATTCTTTGTATTCAATATTTAATGTTTGGTGAAGAATATGGATGTTGGATGATATATGGATGTTGGATGGATGATAATGTTGCTGTGGTGTAAAATTAAGATCCTTGGTTCTGTAAATTTAGACTTTTCTATATACTTCATTAATGGTTGCAGGGACCTACCACATTGTGGGCACACACAATCTTTAGCATAAATATTGGAATACTGGGGCTCCCTCTCTTCTTGTTTGAGCTATATATATATATATATAATTGTAGTCAGAGTTTTCACTTGGAAACCACCAAGACCTGAGGTGTGCCCTAGTCAAGCTGGACAGTACACCTAAAAGGTCATACCTTGAATCTATATGAAATGAGTGAGATGTGAATGAAATGATGAAATGATAAAAGTATGGGGGCAATGGGAGGGTGGGAACCAGGAATACGAACCGATGAGGGACCTGACAGAAGGGGGAGGATTTATACCCCTCTAGTCTCCTCCTACAATCCCGGCCACTGGCCAGCCTTTCTAACTTGTAGTCAGAATCTTCACTTGGAAATGCAATACCCTAACTACCAAGACCTGAGGTGGGCCCTGGTCAAGCTGGACAGTACACCTAAAAGAGGGCAAAAGACACGGAAATAGGTGTTAAGAAATGCTTTAATGAAACACAGGCAACAATCAGTCAGTCCTCCAGCACCCCACGTACTTAATAATATAAGAAGGGACCCCCTGTTTGGAAGCTGCAGATGCTGCCCCGATCCTGAATGAAAGCCCAGAGAACTGTATTGGGTTTAAGCCTAATTTTGCAAGTAGGATCCTGACATAAGAAACAAACTGTTTTGAAGTGAGAGGATGCGTGGGAAAGGGGAGCAGATGGGTGTTCAGGGGAGATGCTACAAAAAGACCGCAGCGAGAATCAAACACTTTCACCGGGCACCAATTATAGCCTGGGCAAAGGTGTCAAACAATTAACCGCTTCCCGACCGGCCACTGCATATATACGTCAGCAGAATGGCACGGGCAGGCAGAATCACGTACCTGTACGTGATCGTGCATGTGCCTGCCCGTGGGTCGCGCGTGCGCTGCTAGCGGCGCGCTCGCGACCCGGTCGGGAGCTCCGTGACCCCGGCCGCGGGACCAGCGGACCCGATCGCCGCTGGTATCCCGCGATCGGGTTACGGAGCGGAAGAACGGGGAGAGGTCTATGTAAACAAACCTCTCCCCGCGCTTCCTACACTGACTGTCAGTGATCGGCGGTTCCCTGTCATCGGGAACGCCGATCAATGACGTCAGACGTACAGCCACGCCCCCCTACAGTAAACACAACACATCACGTCACACTGACTCCTCCCCGCCCCCTTGTGGTTAACCCCCTAACTACAACTGTCATTTACATAGGAATCAGTGCTATTTAAATAGCACTGATTTCTGTATAAATGACAAATGTCCCAAAAATGTGTCAAAAATGTCCGATGTGTCCGCCAAAATGTCGCAGTCACAATAAAAATCGCTGATCGCCGCCATTACTAATAAAAAAAAAAAAATTAATAAAAATGCTATAAAACTATCCCCTATTTTGTAAACGCTATAACTTTTGCGCAAACTAATCAATAATCGCTAATTGCGATTTTTTTTACCAAAAATATGTAGAAGAATACGTATCGGCCTAAACTGAGGAAAAAAAATGTTTTTTTATATATTTTTTGGGGATATTTATTATAGCAAAAAGTAAAAAATATTGCATTTTTTTCAAAATTGTCGCTCTATTTTTGTTTATAGCGCAAAAAATAAAAACCGCAGGGGCGATCAAATACCACCAAAAGAAAGCTCTATTTGTGGGAAAAAAAGGACGCCAATTTTGTTTTGGAGCCACGTCGCATGACCGCGCAATTGTTAGTTAAAGCGACGCAGTGCCGAATTGCAAAAAGGGGCCTGGTCCTTTGGCTGCCAATTGGTCCGGGGCTGAAGTGGTTAAGGACTGCTTTTTGACCCAAAAGTTAACCTAGTGGCAAAATAATACTGACCGCGTTACTTGATAACATGCAATTGCCAGAGAGCAGGACTAATAGGAGCAGCCTATAAGCATCAGTAATATCAGCTTTGGAAAGCCAATCACTCCTGCCTAACTGTAGAATATGCTGGATAGCCAAATCCACAGACGAATACTTCAGTAAAAACTCCTCGAAAGGGAATAAGAGAATAACGGCTAGGAATATGAGATGAATGAGGCGCAGACAAATCGTAAATCAACCAATATTTATTTTAAAACTTGCCACAGCCCACCCCACATACAGAATGAAAATGACATGAACGGACCAATCAGGAACCCCTTGGAGACTTCTGCCTCAAGTAAGTCATTGACAATGGCAGGGTGACTGTCTGCCAACATCAAATTATTACATTCAAAATCTCAGTTGGAAGAGTGATGAAAAACCCTCCAGCAAGAACTGTCTAAAGGACGGGGATGGGTGCTTTTCCAAACAAACCCCTAGCAAGGAGACATTAACGCACTGGAAGACTTGACAAGACAGGTGGACTTAGGGTGAGCTCTAAAGCAATTGGTGCAAATGTGCAGTAGCCTGAATTGGTTTTAATTGCAACCAGTAATAATTGTTGCACAGCTAAGCTTTATCCAAGTAGTGGATGGGCCTACCCATTTTATCCACCTGACCTGTAATTCCTGAAGAAGGACCACCGGCCGCCTGCTTGGAGGTCCCTGTCTGACTAGAGGACTTGAAACTAAGGATTGACGCACACAGGAGATTTCTGATTGGCAAAATGCCTGCAAAACAGCTCCATGTCAATATTGCTCTAACATGTCACCACCTGGAACTGAGCCCAAGTGGCCGCCACCTTCGCTGCAAAGGACCGATGATAGTCGTAGAATATGAAACCACCATACTTGTGTGTCAAGTCCACCACTTTGTGTAGGTAAAGGTCAAATTCTTCCCTCCTACCAGGACAGACAGAACAGACAATGTCTCTGAAAATCCTCAATGCCAGTATGAATTTGCAGCTAGGCCTGGGATCCTTTGTTTTGAGCACCACCGACACCTACCCACAAACAAATTACTTATTTTCAGTAATATCTTGGGAAGCTATCAGCAGCGAGGCCAAGTTGACATCTTTCCCTTCCAGAATTTACTTCTTGACGTTGGCAGGGATGAAATTGGCCGGGACACTGAAGGCAACACCACTAATGGTGAAGGAGCTGCCGCTGGTAAAGAAATGCATTACCTGCAGCAGGGCTTGGAAGAGCAGGAGCTGGGATGTAGCTGACCCCACCTCCATCCTGTCTTGTAACTGCTGCATTGAGGTAGAGAGTGTATTAAGCACTGAGTGAATCTGAGTTAACGAGTTGTGCACCAAAGCATGTTCCCCACTGGTAAATGGAAGTGGCTGAGATGGAGTATCAACAAATAACACCCCAACGTGCTTTGCTAAGTACAGAGCTGTGAGTGTAGTGATGACAGAAATGCAACTAGTGACAAACCCAGCCTAGGTGTATGAAATGAGAGAGCCTGAGTAACCTGCAGTGCAAAGACAGGCAATTAAAAATGAACACTCAGGGCTACGGTACCCACAGACCATGGTGGGTAGATATGAATGAAATGAATGAGACTGCATCGTATGACGTATGGTATGCAGGTGAGAAGATTGTGGTCCAACAACAAGAGGATTTATACCCCTCCAGACTCCTCCTACATACCCAGGCTGGCCTCCGGTCAGCTTTCTAATATATATATATATATATATATATATACACACATATATATACACACAGTATATATATATATATATATATATTTTTTTTTTTGTTTTTTGTTTTTGTTTTCTGTTATATAAATATATATACAGTATCTCACAAAAGTAAGTACACCCCTCACATTTTTCTAAATATTTTACATCTTTTCATGTGGCAACACTGAAAAAATTACACTTTGCTACAATGTAAAGTAAGTGGAGGAGCGAAAGGTCTCTGACATCAACCAGCTCCTTGATGTCATTGTGGAGGAGTGGAAAAAGACTCCAGTGGCAACCGGTGAAGCTCTGGTGCACTCCATGCCCAAATGGTTAAGGCAGTGCTGGAAAATAATGGTGGCCACACAAAATATTGACACTTTGGGCCCAATTTGGACATTTTCACTTAGGGGTATACTCACTTTTGTTGCCAGCGGTTTAGACATTAATGGCTGTGTGTCGAGTTATTTTGAGGGGACAGCAAATTGACACTGTTATACAAGCTGTACACTCACTACTTTACATTGTAGCAAAGTGTCATTTCTTCAGTGTTTTCACATGAAAAGATATAATAAAATATTTAGAAAAATGTGAGGGGTGTACTCACTTCTGTGAGATACTGTATATAAAATATATATCTTCTGCTAGAAGGAATATTGGGTTAAAAACTGAGAAAAAACAACACCTTTAGGCTTTTTTCTTTCGTTAGGCAAGTGAAGTAACATACAAAATACAGATAAGTGTGTTGTTTTATTATTTACTAGGTACTAATATATTGGCTTTACAAACCAGCAAAGCAGCACAGTATGATTCATACATTTAGACCATAATACCTCCTGTTAGCCGGAATACAAAATGTTCTCTGGTACACAAATGTAATGAAAATTAGTATCATTTGTTGTGTGTTTTGAATGCCATCACAGTATGTAACATTTTGTGATGCTTTATTTGAGTGTGTTTAATAAAAGCAATATTACAGTGCATTCCTACTAGGAAAAAACATTTATGAGCATCTAACATTCTCAACCCTAATTACGAGTTGTGAGGCTGAATTCTGATGAGTGCAATGGGATGCTCATCACATAGCGGTCTATCAATACTTTATACTTGGTTCTCCAGGCCTCAGAAATCTTTCTTCAGAGTGCACTTCACGACATAAAAGTTTCATACCTTTTATCTTTGATGCAGTGTGAGCCGTAGCCTGCAGTTCTGTTTGCAAAGTGACTTATTCTATCTATATGTGAAGGAGTGACATTGTATTAATGACGCTTTCTTTGATCCATGAGAGCTTAGTGTTTGCGACTGGAGGAGGTCACTTCATCAGTGCAATCAGCACAAGGTCACCTCCTGAGATTATAGCAAAGAAGATTTTATGCAGCTCCAAATAAAATAGAACCAGCGGTATCAGAATATCTGAGCATCTTCTCCCATGACTGTAATAGCAAGACATCTGAAACATTTACCTAACTCGCTAAATGTAACAGTAAAGTATATTGACACTGAAAGACATCACATTAAAGTGTTATTACAATCTGACATTTATGTCCCTGTTATTTCCACCTAAAGGGTGGCTACACTGAATTACAGTGAGCCCCAGTGTAGCCACCCCTATGGCTGGAACTACAGCTTTATTGTGCTGACACTCCATGCTCTGACATGCACAGGCAGAACTAAAGCTCTTTTATGGAAGTCAATCCCCACCTTCTTCCACAAGGGCAAACCCTGAGCAAGCAATGTGCACTCTTTAAAGCGGTATTAAAACCAAAACAAATATTTATTAAAGCGGAGTTCCACACGTTTTTTCGTTTATTAAAAGTCAGCAGCTACAAAAAGTGTAGCTGATGACTTTTAATAAACAGACACTCACCTGTCCCATGATCCAACGATGCGGCAGCCGGAGCCTCACTCCTCTCCCCCACCTCTCCGCGGTGCCATCATAGCGAGGGAGGGGGGGTGAGGTCCCTAGGCAGCCAAGAAGCTGAAGGAGGAAGTGGGACAGGAAGTCCCTCTAAAAAGAAGATACCCCCCCCCCCCCCCCAAAAAAATGACATGCCAAATGTGGCATGTAAGGGGACAAGGAGTGCTTAAAGCGGAAGTTCCGCTTTAAATTGCAGCTTACCAATTCATAGGTAAAATTGCTGCATTAGTTTTATTTTTTTTTATTTTCTTAACCTTATTTGCACCTGGTAAACCAGCCAGTAAGTTGTTTGTTTTTCAAAAGAACAAGCTCTTTTAGATGTAGCAGTTAAAGGGATGGGCCAAACTTTTACTGTTTGGACGTTCGTCAAACAGCCGAACAAATGGGTCGTTCGACCGTTTGTTCAGCCCCTGAACCAACCACAATGCATTGTGGCGCTGAACAGTGCATTGCAAGTCCTAAATGGCTGAAGCAGTGAAAGCTTCAGCCAATCAGGGCACAGAGCACTGTTAGAGTCATGATTGGACACTGTCATCGTGACTTTATCCAATCATGGCTCATTCCCGCCCCACAGTTTAAAAATAGTCTTTCAATGGCAGCCATTTTCAGTGTGATTTCGGCATGGAGAGAGATAGAACAGGGCTCTGTTCAGTGCTATTAGTTAGTTAGTGTGCTATACTGTACTATTTTGCTTCAATTGTCAGTGTAGATTATTAGTTTAGTGTCAGTCTAGGGATAGTGTGAGTGTAGTGAGGTGGACCATCATTCAGCTTTTCATAGTGTGCAGCTAGAGTAGGGACAGCTCATATAGTTTCAGTGTAGTTTAGTGAGACTGTGTCAGTAATCTTTACATTAGAGTAGGGACAGTTCAGATAGCATCAGGGCCGATCCTGGCCAGGGTGCAGGGGGTGCTCTGCACCCGAGCGCTGAAGAGGGGGGGCGCCGAAGTGCCAGAGTGCTCCCCTCCCTCCTCCTCTCCTTGTGTGCAGTGGCGTCAGCAGGGCTGCTAATAGGGGTCCCAGAAACACAGGAGGACCAGGACAGTGAGGCAGATCAGTGTGGTGTGACAAGTGCAGGAACGATGCCCTGTGTGTCTCTCCTTTTATCAGCTGAATGCTGGAGGGAGAGACACACAGGGCATCGTTCCTGTACTTGTCACACCACACTGATCTGCTTGCTTCTCTATGATCCCCCTGTGTGTGTCTGGGGCGCTTTCCTGTCCCGGTGGATGTGTCTCCAATGAGAGTTGGGGCTCTTAATGTACAGGCACCTCTAGGAACTGCCCAGGGGTCCTAGGTGCATGAAGGGGTCTTGAAGATTCCTCCCAGCAGTCACTGTCCTGCCAACAGTTCCCTCGCTGTGGTCGGCTATTTGCATGTCAGGTCAGTCACCTTATCCGTCTCTCATATCTCCAGACTCCAGCTGTCTCTCCCTCCCCGCAGCAGCCACGATCTCGTCCTCCTCCCTTTCACCCATCTCTGCAGGTCACACTGCTTCCCTCTCAGGTCCTTGTTAACCCCTCGCTACCTTCTCCCAGCCAGTTAGTTTGCCAACATTTATCAGCCATGCTAATTTAGCCTCTTCCCAAGTGACTGGAATTCTCTTCCTGACACCTTCCCAACAATAGTCCCTCACTCCCCTCCCCCTCCCAGTCTTCTTCTCTGGAGGCACTTCACCTTCACACAGGTGTGCCCACCCCCTCACCCCCCATACACAAACATTGCAAATGGCCACAATCCATTTCTCTCCGGCCCCTTGACCTCCATCTATTTGCCTCTCCTCCACCTTCCCTCATTCCAGCACAAATCCTCCTCCTTCTGTATCCCTATACAGACCAGGATCCCCCAGATTCACTCCAGTTCTCCTCTACCCACCCCCTATCTCTTACCCACTGCCCCATCCCCCGCCCCCATGCATTTTTTTTCAGGGGCTAAGGAAGAACCCTGAAGTGGAGCAGCTGCTTGTATGGGTGGGATGTGTACTGCACCAATAACATGCAATGAATAGGAGAGGAGGGTCAGCATGGATCGGTGCAGTACACATCCCACCCACACAAACAGCAACAGTAATAAGATGCTCGGCCTCAGGGTTCTTCCTTAACCCCAGCAAAGTGCAAGAAGAGAGCCAGAATCTCTGCAGGGGAAGGTAGAGGGGGAGATGTCATTCCAGTTTTGATTTAGTCCAGTGACAGCATGCCAGAATAGGTGGGATCTGTAACAGCAACTTCCCTGAGCAGCTCTGCTTGTGGACACCATATCTGTAGTATACATTGCTGCCCCTATACTGTACTCTCCTGCCCCCTGTACTGTGTCTACTTACCCTCTCCCTGTACTGTGCCCCCCCTGTACTGTGTTTACTTACCATCTCCCTGTACTGTGCCCTCCCCCCCTAAACTGTGCACACTTGCTCCCCCTGTACTGTACCCTCCCCCCCCATATTATGCCCCTACCCTTGTACTGTACCCTCCTGCCCCCCTATACTGTGCCCCTACACCTGTACTGTGCCCACTTGCTCCCCCTGTACTGTACCCTCCTAACCACTGTACTGTGTCCTCCTGCCCCCCATACTGTACCTTCCTGCCCCCTCTGTACTGTGTCCTCCTGCCCCCCATACTGTACCTTCCTGCCCCCCTCTGTACTGTCTCCTCCTGCTCCCCATACTGTACCTTCCTGCCCCCCTCTGTACTGTGTCCTCCTGCCCCCCATACTGTACCTTCCTGCCCCCCTCTGTACTGTGTCCTCCTGCCCCCCCCTATACTGTACCTTCCTGCCCCCCTCTGTACTGTCTCCTCCTGCCCCCAATACTGTACCTTCCTGCCCCCCTCTGTACTGTCTCCTCCTGCCCCCCATACTGTACCTTCCTGCCCCCCTCTGTACTGTGTCCTCCTGCCCCCCCATACTGTACCTTCCTACCCCCCTCTGTACTGTGTCCTCCTGCCCCCCCATACTGTACCTTCCTGCCCCCCTCTGTTCTGTGTCCTCCTGCTGCCCCATACTGTACCTTCCTGCCCCCCTCTGTACTATGCCCTCCTGCCCCCCCCCATACTGTAACTTCCTGCCCCCCTCTGTACCGTGCCTTCCTGCCCCCCCATACTGTACCTTCCTGTCCCCCTCTGTACTGTGTCCTCCTGCCCCCCCTATACTGTACCTTCCTGCCCCCCCTCTGTACTGTGTCCTCCTGCCCCCCCATACTGTACCTTCCTACCCCCCTCTGTACTGTGTCCTCCTGCCCCCCATACTGTACCTTCCTACCCCCCTCTGTACTGTGTCCTCCTGCTGCCCCATACTGTACTGTTCCCTCCTGCCCCCCATACTGTACTATGCCCTCCTGCCCCCCCATACTGTAACTTCCTGCCCCCCTCTGTACTGCGCCTTCCTGCCCCCCCCCCCATACTGTACCTTCCTGCCCCCCTCTGTACTATGCCCTCCTGCCCCCCCCATACTGTAACTTCCTGACCCCCTCTGTACTGTGCCTTCCTGCCCCCCCCCATACTGTACCTTCCTGCCCCCCTCTGTTCTGTGCCTTCCTGACCCCCCCATACTGTACCTTCCTGCCCCCCTCTGTACTATGCCCTCCTGCCCCCCCCCATACTGTAACTTCCTGACCCCCTCTGTACTGTGCCTTCCTGCCCCCCCATACTGTACCTTCCTGCCCCCCTCTGTACTGTGCCTTCCTGACCCCCCCCCCCATACTGTACCTTCCTGCCCCCCTCTGTACTATGCCCTCCTGCCCCCCCCCATACTGTAACTTCCTGCCCCCCTCTGTACTGTGCCTTCCTGCCCCCCCCCCCATACTGTACCTTCCTGCCCCCCTCTGTACTGTGCCCTCCTGTTGCCCCACACTGTACCTTCCTGTGCCCTCCTGCTGCCCATACTGTACCTTGCTGCCCCCCTCTGTACTGTGCCCTCCTGCTGCCCCATTCAGTACCTTCCTGCCCCCTCTGTACTGTACCATCCTGTTCCACCTGTAATTTGGAAAATTTGTTGTGTTTGTGTCTTCTAATAATGATTGTCGTGTATTTTTTGTTAAAATATTGGTTTTATTTTTTATTTTTCGGAGGGGGGGGGGGGGGGGGGTGTCTCATGTAGGCTGTATGGGGCCCATAATTTCTAACAGCAGCCCTGGGCATCGCTATGGGGGGGCGGGGGGTGCAGTCCGCCAGTGAACACAAGCTGCCACGCTGTGACAAGAGAGAGGGGAGCTGAGGGATGTCAGCATATCTCCCCCGCTCTCCCCCCCCCCTTCTTCTGTCAGCAGGGAAAAGAGAGCGGCTCTCATCTTGTTCACCCAGCTTGGTGCCCAGTTTGCTTCCCTCCCCATTGGCCACAGCAAAGGGCCAATCAGAAGAGGCTAGTGGAGCATTATGGGACATGTAATCCCGGAACATTGTCAGCCCCATTGTTGTCCACATGCTGCAGACTTCAGCCCCCAGCATGCACTCTGCTGGGGGAAATATTTTGAGCCTGAAACCCAGGAAAAAGCTGTGTGAGTGAGTGCTACAGGAAAAAAGAGAGGACTGTGCTGGGGAAAGCCAGAGAGAGCACCACGCTGTACCTGCACCACCAGAGAGAGAGCAACGCTGTACCTGCACCACCAGAGATAGAGCACCACGGTCATGGGAATCCTTAGGGGAGCATGTTTGAGTCATTTCCATAGAAATATTTGTAAAGGGGAGGCGTTAGTAAGATGACCACGCCCATGTGGGGGAGCCAGAAATATTTCTGCACCCAGGCGTCTGTGACCCTGGGATCGGCCCTGGATAGCATCACTGTAGTGACGGTTTAACATCATCTACTTGATTGCGTTACTGCCAGTTTAGCACCATTTACTTCTGTGTGCGTTACTGCCAGTTTAACGCCATATAGTTTTGCGTGCGTTACTGACAATTTAATGTCATATAGTTTTGTGTGTGTTACTGCCAGTTTAACAGCATATAGTTCTGTGTGCGTTACCGCCAGTTTAATGCCATTTACTTATGTATGCGTTACTGCCAGTTTAACGCCATATAGTTTTGCGTGCGCTACTGCAAGTTTAACGTCATATCGTTTTGTGTGCGTTACTGCCAATTTTAACGCCATATAGTTTTGTGCGTTACTGCCAGCTTAACACCATTTACTTCTCTGTGCCTTACTGACAGTTTAACGCCATATACAGATTTTAAATTCTTCTTTACATTTGCTTATAAGCACCGCCTCCTCCCTCCCAATAATGTCTGGGAGGACAACAAGGAGAGGCAGATGTTCCCTTGGCACTGTAAGGGGGCCAGCAACAAATGTTTACACAGGCAAAGGTGGACGTGGTGGTCAGTCCTCAGGCATGGCATAAATTCCTCTGTTTAGTGAGTTTGCCCTTGCTATCCAGACACAGCATGCAGAGGAGGTGGTGGACTGGCTAACTAAACCTTCCCCACCCTCCTCATCCTCTGTCAAGCAAGCAGAGACAAGTGTGCAGTTCCCTGCAGTTGACAGAGTAGATAAATCTGCCTCCTTGTCCACATCTATTCCTGCCATAGCCCCAACATCAGCCATTGAGGAGTCAGCTGAGTTATTTGACCAAAGCGTCAGCCACTTGCACCTTGATGATGGCCAGCCATTACTGGATTCAGATATTGGTTCTGAGGTTGAGGATGACAGGAACATGAGCCTAGGGAGAGGGAGAAACACTGGTAGACAAATTGGCATTCATGTTTCCCAAGCCGCAGCATATTGACAAGTTGTTTCCAGTGGTATTGATGAAGATGGAGGAGATGATGATGATGATAATGTCATTGATGAGACTTGGGTGCCAGATAGAGCAGAGGAGGAAACTGAAGGTGAAGCGGCACAACCCCAAGGAGACCGACATCAAGAAAGAGTTGAGAGCATCCACCCTATTCACATTCTGCAGATGTTATCTCCCAGCCCACTCCCCAAAGCTCAGCTGTCTATGCCTTTTTCAGCACATCTGCAGCAGATCACACTGTTGCTATGTGCAAAATGTCGCACACATCAAACGTGGCAAAAAAAACAACAATTTGGTTACCACATGCTTAACAAGGCATTTAACAACCAACCGCTCAGCCCATTTGCAAGAGCACCTAAAAGCCACACAAAAGGGGCAAAAAATCTATACCTCCTCCTTACCCACTTCAGTCTGCCCCTGCGATACTGAGTCATTACCTCTTAGCAGCCTCCACTGACAGGGATGATGGTATAGCACAGGGTGTCCCAGGTCCTAGCAGCACATCTGCCAGCAGCACACCACCAGCTGTAGACTGTAGCCGGCAAATTTCTCTGCCCTATCTGCTGCAGTGGAAAAAAAAACATACAGTTCCTGCGTCTGAATGCAAGCTTGTCAAAGCTGTTGGCTCTCCAACTTCTGCCTTTCAGCCTGGTGGATTCTGCCCCCTTCTGTGAATTCACACAATGTGCTGTATTACAATGGCAGCTTCCCAGTCGCTACTACTTTTCACATAAGGCCATTCCATCTATCTACCATCACGTGGAAGGGAATGTTCTGGCATCGTTGGGCAAGACAGTCAGTCATAAAATTCACCTTACTGCTGACACGTGATCCCGCAAGCATGTGCAGTGACGATATATTTCGTTCACAGCACACTGGGTAACGCTGCTTGCAACTTGAAAGGATGCAGGACAGGGCTCAGTGCTGTAGCTTGTTGTGCCCCCACATCTCCATACAGCTGGTGGTGATGATGCCAGACCTGTAAACTCTAACCCCTCCCCCTCTTCAGCAACCTCCATGCTCTCCTCTGCAGAATTGTCCTATGAACACCAGGTACCCCCTAAGCATTCAAAGGGCTATTCCCAGAGTCAGGCTAAAAGGTTCCATACAGTGCTTCAGCTGGTGTGTTTAGGGGACAGGAATCACACCAGAGCAGAGATTCTTGCAGCTCCGCAGGGACAGGCCCAGAGGTGGTTCACACCACGCCAGCTGGAGCCAGGAATGGTGGTGTCTGATAAAGGTGCAAACCTCCTGTCCGCCCTTAGACAGGGAAAGTTGACACATGTGCCATGCCTGGCATATGTCCTCAATTTGGTGGTGCAGTGTTTCCTAAGTACGTACCCAGGGCTGCGAGATGTACTAAAGCAGGCCAGAAGAGTCTGTAGCCATTTCAGGCGGTCATACATAGCCAGTGTTTGGTTGGCTGAAATTCAGCAGGAATTCCACCTGCCTGTAAACCGCCTGATTTGTGACATGCCCACCAGGTGAAACTCAACTTTGGGAATGCTGCAGCGGCTATACATGCAGCAGAGGGCCATCAATGAGTACCTGTGCCAATATGGCACAACATCTGGCTCAGGCAGCCTCTGCTTTTTTTCCCCACACCAATGGCTGATCATTAAGAATGCATGCCCTGTATTGTCACCATTTGAGGAGGCCACAAGGATGGTGAGCCGTGACAGTACATGCATCAATGACACAATTCCTTTTGTGTTCCTGCAAGAGCAGACTCTGCGTGTCATTATGGACAGGGCACTGGAGGTAGAGCAGCTGGAGGAAGAGGACTTTCTTTCCTCTCAAGGCCCACTTTATCCAGACACCATCATTCCTATGTTACAGAACATACATTAGGAGAGCGGGGAGGAGGATGAGGAGGAGAATTCTGGCACTTTCATAGGCTTCGAAGAAGAGGAAGACATGCGTCAATCTGTAAGCAATGGCCTTCCAACCCTCAGGACCCTTTGGAGTAGTACATGGCTGAGAGGAGGAAGTTCCAGATGCTGTCACCCTGAGTGACTCTGAGGAGTGTGCCTCTCAAGCCTCGGCAAATTTGAATGGCATGGGCAACCTCATGTTTTAAAGCCTGCGAAAGTACCCAAGAATACGTGGTATAAAGGAGAAGGATGATGACTGGTTGGAAACCCTCCTTGACCACCGTTTTAAGGGGAAGGTCTCAAACTCATCCCATCCCCACAAAAAATTCAGAAGATAAAATCTCTTGAGGACACGTTAAAGAGGATTTTATAGAATGTTATTGGAAGGAATTTTTCATTTTTATGCTTTCACATTAAAAAATCTGAAAATCACTGCTCATTTAAAAATGAAGTTTTTCACAAACTTTTTTTTTACTGATACATGTCCCCCAGGGCAGGACCCGGACCCCTTTAACCATTGTATACCTTAATTACTTGCATTTAAGCCTTCAAAATGGGCACTTTTGATTTTCGACGTTCGGGTCCCATTGACTTTAATGGGGTTCGTTATTCGGGTCCGAACTTTCGCGGTGTTTGAATGTTCTGGTGGGAACCGAACAGGGGTCCATTCCCCCCATCCCTATTGGTAATCTGCAAATATGTAAAATGTAAAATTTTTGTTTTGGGGTTTAATACTACTTTAAACCACCACAGGTTGGCACAGCTGCATGAGCCATCGTAGCTGTACGTCGGTTCTTTAAGACACTGTAGCAGGCCCGCAGCATGTCGCCAGAGCCGATGCGCATGCTCGGCAAGCATGATGACCGCCTGGCACCTGCGATCGATCGTGACAGAGCAAGAACTGTGATCTGTGTGTGTAAACACATAAATCCCGGTTCAGTCAGGGGAGAGGAGAGAGATTGTTTGTTCCTACTAAGTGGGAACAATGATCTCTCGCCTCCTCTAGTCAGTCACATTCCCCCCACAGTTATAAACACATATAGGGAACACAGTTAACCCCTTGATCGCCCCCTAGTGTATCCCCTTCCCTGCCAGTGACATTTATACAGTGATCAGTGGCTATTTTTATCTCTGATCGCTGTATAAATGTCACTGGTCCCAAAAAAGTGTCAAAAGTGTCCGATGTGTCCGTCGCATTGTCGCAGTGTCCGTCGCAATGCCGCACTCCCGATAAAATGGCAGATTACCGCCATTACTAGTAAAAAATATAATAATAATAAAAATACCATTAATCTATCCCCTATTTTGTAGACGCTATAACTTTTGCACAAACCAATCAATATACGCTTATTGTGATTATTGTGATTATTGCTCTATTTGTGGGAAATTAAGGACATAATTTTTGTTTGGGTACAACATTGCATGACCACCCAATTGTCAGTTAAAGTGATGCAGTGCCGTATTGCAAAAAATGGCCTGGTCAGGAAGGGGGCAAATCCTTCCAGGGCTGAAGTGGTTAATGATGTGAAGAGTGCATGTTCCCCTGTAATTTTGCAAGGGAATTTTCTCTTTGCAAGGACATTTTCCCGTAGCTTAGTGAATGTGGTGAAAATTCACTTTACAAAGAACACCCAATCACGTGCAAAAAGAAACTGTATTTTTGCTTGCACATGATCAGATGATGGAAGTCTGCCAAGCTTTATATATTTGCCTTAACCGCTTCGCCACCGCCGGCCGTCAAATGACGGCCAGGCGGCGCAGCTCTCGTTCCGGGAGGGCGTCATATGACGTCCTCCCCTTCTGTGCACTGCAGGGAGCGCGCGCGCGCCGCCGGGAGCGCGCGCGCGCTCTCGCCGTGTCACTGGGCACCCGATGCGCGTGCCCAGCGGCCGCGATGTCAGCTGGGCACCCGCGATTGCCCGGTAACACAGCGGGACCGTTGATCTGTGTGTGTAAACACACAGATCAACTGTCCTGTCAGAGGAGAGGAGCCGATGGTGTGTTCTCTGTACAGAGAAACACCGATCGGTCTCCTCCCCTTGTGAGTCCCCTTCCCCCACAGTAAGAATCACACTTAGGGAACATAATTAACCCCTCCCCGCCCCTAGTGGTTAACCCCTTCACTGCCAGTGTCATTTATACATGAATCAATGCATTTAAATAGCATTGATTGCTGTATAAATGACAATAGTGCCAAAAATGTGTCAAAAATGTCCGATGTGTCCGCCATAATGTCGCAGTCACAATAAAAATCGCTGATCACCGCCATTACTAGTAAAAAAAAAAAATATTAATAAAAATGCTAAAAACTATCCCCTATTTTGTAAACGCTATAACTTTTGCTCAAACTAATCAATGATCGCTAATTGCAAAAATATGTAGAAGAATACGTATCGGCCGAAACTGAGGAAAAAAAATGTTTTTTTTATATATTTTTTGGGGATATTTAGTATAGCAAAAAGCAAAAAATATTGTTTTTTTTTTTAATTTGTCGCTCTTCTTTTGTTTATTGCGCAAAAAAGAAAAACCGCAGAGGTGATCAAATACCACCAAAAGAAAGCTCTATTTGTGGGGACAAAAATGATAACAATTTAATTTGGGTACAGTGTTGTATGACTGCGCAATTGTCATTCAAAGTGCGTCAGCGCTGAAAGCTGAAAAATGGCTTGGTCAGGAAGGGGGTGAAAATGCACTGTAGTGAGGTGGTTAAAGTGATACTAAAGTCAATTTTTTTTTCACTAAAAATACCAAACATGTCTATACGCCAAAAAGACCCCCTAAATGGGACTTTGACAGACCACCAACACATGCACAGAAACTATAAAATATAGTGTTTATTATTACAAAAATGATAAAAACAGATGACTAACATCTGAGTAGTAACAATATGCAATACAGTACAAAACAAAAAACATAGAACAATATAACAGCACTTATGCTCTCATGGGTGTTTGGATACCCCAAACCTGACGCGTTTCCAGTTTTTCTTGAAAACTTTCATCAGGGGTGGAGAGTAATATGAAATACAATATAATGATAGCTCGTGATGGAGCCAATACTCAATAAGAGATTCAAATATATATTGGTTACGGATGCAGCTGGACCTCAAAAATGGATCTCTAGTGGCAACCCTGGAAGTTGGCACGTACCTCCATACAGAGTGCAAGTTGGAGTGGGTAATGTGAAAAAGTCCCCTGCTTCCCTAGGGTTATAGGGGGTAAGATGAAGCCCACACCAAATGAGCCCTTTTCTTCTTGTAAACATGTCTATACTTACCTGCTCAGTGCAGTGGATTTACACAGAGCAGCCCGGATCCTCCTCTTCTTGGGTCCACAACAAGCAACAAGCAGCTTGCTATAGGGGCACCCGAGCTGAGCCACAGCTCCCTATGTCCATTCAGGCACTGAGCTGTGGCCCGTCCTTGCCCCCTTTCGCTCCTCCTGGGCTGACTGACTTTGATTTGATTGTGTCTCGGCCAATGAGGAGGGTAGTGCTGGGTAGCTGAGACACTCCAGCAACATCGCTGGATCTATAGGGACCTCAGGTAAATATTAAGGGGCTGAGGGGGGCTGCTGCACACAGAAGGAAGGTTAAGATAAAAAAAACATCTGCCTTTACAATTACTTTAAGTACATCAATCAACACCTATGGGTCAGTCAACCTTTTGAAAGCAATTCCCTCCCTATGTCAACTTCATGCTTGAGTACTTAGTCACCAATGTACTCTAAATGTCCCTGGCTGATGCATTCATTGCAGGACTGACACTCCAGAATATGGTTTCATTATTGTGTACTGTACAAGATTCATAAAAGCAATATAACATAATAGAAAAGGAAAGACTGCTATCAACTTGCAAAGAGTTGCATTTAGTACCTGTCATGAGCACAACAGACATCTTTCCCATACATAGAAAATAAGTGAAACACTTCAGCCTAGTCACTCTCTTATGGAGATACCATGTGAAAGCTCTAAAATAACATATAATGCATAAATGCCTTTTACAGCGAAGCTAAACCTGTCAATAGAACAGTTTTGCTAAAACAGTTACTATATTCAAGGAATGACTTTTATAATAGTTGTCACAGTTACTTAACCACTTCAGCCCCGGACCAATTGGCAGCCAAAGGACCAGAGGTCTTTTTTCAATTTCGCACTGCACTGCTTTAACTGGTAATTGCGCGGTCATGCAATGTTGTACCCAAACGAAATTGGCGTCCTTTTCTTCCCACAAATAGAGCTTTCTTTTGATGGTATTTGATTGCCTCTGTGATTTTTATTTTTTGCGCTATAAACGGAAAAAGACCGCAAATTTTGAAAAAAAAAGATATTTTCTACTTTTTGTTATAAAAAAAATCCAATAAACTCAATTTTAGTCAAACATTTGGGCCAAAATGTATTTAGCCACATGTCTTTAGTAAAAAAAATGCCAATAAGAGTATATTTATTGGTTTGCGCAAAAGTTATAGCGTCTACAAACTAGAGTACATTTTCTGGAATTTACACCGCTTTTAATTTATGACTGCCTATCTCATTTCTTGAGGTGCTAAAATGGCAGGGAAATACAAAACCCCTCCAAATGACCCCATTTTGGAAAGTAGACACCCCAAGCTATTTGCTGAGAGGCATGTTGAGCCCATTGAAATTTTTTTTTTTTAGTCCCAAGTGATTGAATAAAGACAAAAAAAAAAAAAAAAAAAACTAAATGATATATTGCTCACACATGCCATGGTTATATGTGGAGATGCACCCCAAAATACATTTTGCTGCTTCTCCTGAGTATGGGGATACCACATGTGTGGGACTTTTTGGGAGCCTAGCCACGTACGGGGCCCCAAAAACCAAGCACCACCTTCAGGATTTCTAAGGGTGCAAATTTTTGATTTCACTCCTCACTACCTATCACAGTTTCGAAGGCCATAAAATGCTAAAATAGCACAAACCCCCCCCCCCCCCCCCCCAAATGACCCCATTTTGGAAAGTAGACACCCCAACTATTTGCTGAGAGGCATGTTGAGCCCATTGAATTTTTTTTCTTTTAGTCCCAAGTGATTGAATAAAGACAAAAAAAAAAAAAATTCAAAAAGTTGTCACTAAATGATATATTGCTCACACATACCATAGTTATATGTGGAATTGCACCCCAAAATACATTTTGCTGCTTCTCCTGAGTATGGGGATACCACATGTGTGGGACTTTTTGGGAGCCTAGCCGCGTACGGGGCCCCGAAACCCAAGCACCGCCTTCAGGATTTCTAAGGGTGCAAATTTTTGATTTCACTCCTCACTACCTATCACAGTTTCGAAGGCCATAAAATGCCAAAATAGCACAAAACCCCCCCAAATGACCCATTTTGGAAAGTAGACACCCCAAGCTATTTGTTGAGAGGCATGGTGAGTATTTTACAGCTCTCATTTGTTTTTGAAAATGAAGAAAGTAAACAAAAAAAATTTTTTTTTTTCTTTTTTCAATTTTCAAAACTTTGTGACAAAAAGCGAGATCTGCAAAATACTCACCATACCTCTCAGCAAATAGCTTGGGGTGTCTACTTTCCAAAATGGGGTCATTTTGGGGGGTTTTATGCCATCTGGGCATTCCATGGCCTCCGAAACTGTGATTGGCAGTGAGAAGTGAAATAAAAAAATTACACCCTTAGAAATCTTGAAGGTGGTGATTGGTTTTTGGGCTCCCAAAAAGTCCCACACATGTGGTATCCCCGTACTCAGGAGAAGAAACAGTATGTATTTTGGGGTGTATTTCCACATATGCCCATGACATGTTTGAGCAATATATCATTTAGTGACAACTTTTTGTAAAAAAAAATATATATATATATTTTTTTCATTATTCAATCTCTTGGGACAAAAAAATAAAAAATAATAGGCTCAACATTGCTCTCAGCAAATAGCTTGGGGTGTCTACTTTCCAAAATGGGGTCATTTGGGGGGGGGGGGGTTTGAACTGTCCTGGCATTTTATGCACAACATTTAGAAGCCTATGTCACACGTCACCCACTCTTCTAACCACTTGTAGACAAAGCCTTTTCTGACACTTTTTGTTTACAGGAAAACATATTTTTTTTTTGCAAGAAAATTACGTTGAACCCCCAAACACTATATATATTGTTAAAGCAAAGGCCCTACAGATTAAAATGTTGGGTGTTGCATTTTTTTTTTTCCACACAGTATTTGCGCAGCGATTTTTCACACGCATTTTTTGTGGAAAAAATACACTTTTTTTTATTTTAATGCACTAAAACACACTACATTGCTCAAATTTTTGATGAAATAAAAAATATGATCTTAGGCCGAGTACATGGATACCAAACACGACATGCTTTGAAATTGCGCACAAACACGCAGTGGCGACAAACTACATACATTTTTAAAAGCCTTTAAAAGCCTTTACATGATACCACATTAGATTCACGGAGGAGGTCTACTGCTAAAATTACTGCCCTCGATCTGACCTTCGTGGTGATACCTCACATGCATGGTGCAATTGCTGTTTACATATGACGCCAGACCAAGCTTGTGTTCGCCTTTGCGCAAGAGAAGGGGGGGCAGGGGTTTTTTTTTTTTTTTTTTTGCTTTTTTTTTTTTTTATTTTATTTTTAAACTGTTCCTTCCATTTTTTTTTCTTTGTTATCATTTTTATTGTTATCTCAGGGGATGTAAATATCCCCTATAATAGCAATAGGCAGTGACAGGTACTCTTTTTTTGAAAAAATTGGGGTCTGTTAGACCCTAGATCTTTCCTCTGCCCTCAAAGCATCTGACCACACCAAGATCGGTGTGATAAAACGCTTTCCCAATTTCCCAATGGCGCGGTTTATATCCGGGAGGGTGGACATTCCCTCCCACTGCTTGTAAAAGCAGTCTAGAGGCTAATTACTCGCTAGAATTGCTTTTACATGAAAGCCATCACTGGCTGAAAAGAATGATACCAAAACCTGCAGGCATCATTCTGGTATAACCATTCAAAGTCCAGCAACATACTGGACATATATTGTAATCTTTTTTTTTCATGCAGCCTCTTGGCTGAACGAAAAAAAGAGATTGATTGGTGGGTATACCCACCATTAGAATACCTCCCTTCATCCACCCACTTCTAATGATGGGCATACATGCACCATTTATATATGCCGAAGCATAGGGGCATCCTCCCACAAAAGTTATGCCATGTACACACGGTCGCACTTTTCCACGGGGCAAGGCTCCGTCGGAATTTCGACCGTATGTACGCAGCATTAGGAGCCAATCGCTCCTCCGCCCCTGCTGCCCCCATGCTTCGGCATATATGCTCTTTTTTTTTTTAACTGTGGTGGTGAAATCACCTCCTACAGCGTTGGAGTCGCTGCTTTATGTATCGTGGGAGCAAACGCTGTTGCTGTCAAGATAAATAAATCCACGCTGCAACTGAATGGCGCACCTGAAAACAAAAAAATGGTTAACACTAATACACAGTAAACAAAATTACATACCTGAAAAGCAAGCATGATAAAACATAATAAAACATTGCAGAATAGAATGGAGGAAAAAAAGAGCAACAATAGAGAGAGAGAGATAGAGAGAGAGAGAGAGAGAGAGAGAGAGAACAATAAAACGACAACAATTTTTTTATTTTTTTGAGATTTACAGGTAAAAAAGCTCCTGACTGTTAGCGACTGAATCAAAACGCTACCACAAAAATTTTTTTATCGATCGCAGATCGCGGATCAGGCCAGACTCTGCGAACGCTGCAGTTATGTGTGCTTAGTGTTTTGTAAGTGACAGTGATCGATCGATACTGCACTTGGGTGGGCTGGGCTGGGCGGAGGGGGGAAAACGCAGGTGCTAGCAGGTATCTGGGCTGATGCTGCTAACAATGCGTTTTTTGGAACCCTAAACTGCTGGGACGCTAGTATAGATCTGATCAGATCAGATATTGATCTGTTCAGATACTATACCACTAAGGGAGGTGTATGCTTTGCGCGTGGGTGTTTGCGGTACTGGCACTAACCTGGGGCGACGCAGACCTTATTTGACCCTAAAACCTAATTGATATCACCCGCCGGGCGATCAGGGGGTTAAACCGTTATTGGGTAATAAATGGCGGGTGCCCTGACAGTATAAAAAACAAACTATCTAACCAGGGTCACCCGTAACAGTTATACGGTGATCACTGGTGAAAGGGTTAACTAGGGGCAATCAGGGTGTTAAAACCTTTATTAGGTAATATATGGGGGTACCTGACGCTATATAAAAACCTGACGGGGAACCTAAATAACGAAATAACTAACTGGCTAACCAGCGTCACCAGTGACACTTATACGGTGATCACTGGTGAAAGAGTTAACTCTAGGGGCAATCAAGGGTTAAAACCTTTATTTAGGTTGTAATATGGGGGTACCTGACCTATAAACCTATTTATGAACCTATATAAACATGGCGGTTAACCTAAAAAAAAAAACTGGCTACCTAGCGGCACCAGTGACACTAATGCAGCGATCAAAAAACGATCGCTTAGTGACACTGGCAAAAGGGGGTTAAAGGGTTACCTGGGGGGCAATCAAGGGGTTAAACCTTTATTAGGGGGGGGTAGGGGGCTACCTTGGACCTAAAACTAACTGCCCTGACAGTTATTACAGTCACACTGGCACTAAATGCAGTGATCAGTAAATAAATGATCACTGCAATTAGTGACACTGTGACTGGGGGGGGGGCAGGGGGTGATTTGGGGGGTGATCTGGGGGTGACAGGGGGGTTATTTGTGTGCCTATGTGTACTGGTGTCAGTGTACTGTTGGTGCACTAACCTGTACATGTTCACTCCTCGGCGTTCCGGTCTTTCTGACCGACGCACCGAGTGTGACATCACTTCCTCTGCCTGTGTTTTGAATGACACAGCCAGGGGAAGCATCTGATTCGCCAGGAGCGATCGCGAGGGGGTGGCCAGAAACCACTGGCCGTCCCCTCATCCCGGATCGCTCCTGAAGCGATCCCGACCATCCCCGCTGGCCGGGGGGGTCCGATCGGACCCCCCACGCGCCTGAAGAATGGCACGTACAGGTACTGGTTTTGCCTGTACGTGCCATTCTGCTGACGTTTATGTACATGGGGCGGTCGGGAAGTGGTTAAATGGCTGGTGCCATAACTGAATACATGTGCAGCACCTTGACAACTGCAGACCAAACAGAGGTTAAGATGTCAGCTTCTTTGACTGTAAAGGATAAGAGGGTTTAGTTGCCCTTTAGGAGAGTTTGCACAAGTTATGTACATAGGGGAGTGAATAGGTGGAAACACCACATTTACTTACCTTTGAATGTACCCTAATGTACTACTGGAACCCTGTAATGCAATTTCATCTTTTAAATATTGGGCAAATGTGCTCATTCCCACCACCGTCTTTCAGTGCAGTGCTGCTGCCATTAGACCCACATACAAGTTGGAGGAAGGGGGGATCAACAAAGTCTGTGTTTAACAGAGTGATAAGCTCCTGCTGCAGTCAGCAAAACTCCTGTGAATAGGGGGTGTGGCTTACCAGCGCTGTGTGTGACTATGTACACACACAGCCTAGCTCAGGAGCGTGTACGCATGGGTGCTTCTTTAGCGCCCAGCATCTTAAGGAGACACCTGGAGAAGGGAGAGGCAGACAACTCCGGCGGGGGACTTCTAGAAGAGGAGTTAAAAGTGTTACTAAGCCCACAAAAGTAATATCAGTCTGTATATGCAGTAAAGCATGATTTTCATACTCACTGTGGAACCTAAGAGCCTAATCCTTCGCATTGTGTTAAAAGGCTGTTTGAGCCTGTCTTCTCTGATCATTCCCTTCTCGCACTGTCCCCAGTCCATCTCCTGATAGTACAGAGAATTTGGAGTCACTCTGCACATGCTCAGTTTGGTGTGTATTGCTAGAAAGTTTTTTTTTCTTGGGAGGGTGCATGTGATTAGCACAGGGCCAATCAGCACTGTCCAGACAGAGGGTCAGGGGTCCTGAAGCCTCTGAGGACAGTCGGAATGAAAACTCTCTCTACATGCTTTAACCAGACATGGATAGAATTTACAAGACTGTTATATACTGCTGATGAGAAAAGGCATTTACTAAAATAATTGCATTTCCATGTTCTGTGTACTGTGGAAGACCAGATATAGTGAATGCAGGTTCCTGGGTTTAATAACACTTTAAGGGGCCTTTCTGTGCAATATCATTTCATAGAGCAGATAAGCAAAACATTATTTTTATTTTAAAAAAAAAGATCAAAAGGGTGCTACCTGGTCAAGCAAGTGAAAATACACAATTGCCAAGATGAATGAATAAATCAATGAATAATAATAAGATCAAAAGGAATATGAATGTGAATTTTATATATATATATATATATATATACATAAACCCTACTTTCTGATGATGTACGCATGCGTGAAATAGAAGAGAGGCTTGAGACGCATATACACAGGAGCTCCTCACTTCCACTGTGTTGCTGTAACGCACGCTGCACGCTGCTATTCAGACAGCGGTACGGGATTGGTTTCACAGACCCCAGAGCTGATAATGTGCTGAACATTTGCTAGTTTGTACACATGTAAGTGCAGCAACCTATTTATTTAATAAAAAGCAATATTACACTATTACCTGCTTTCTGTGGCTCATTTGGTAGAGTCAATTCTACAGAGCCTTTGATGGGGAAAGGAGACAGGAGCTGATTATTGTGGAGGTCATATCCGTTGATTGAAGAGTTTAACCATATACTCAAGCTTTATGGTTGTTGGTTGGCCGTACCCATCTTAAGCCCCATACACACGGTCGGACTTTTTCATCAATTTGGTCCGATCGGACAAGGTTGTTGAAAAATCAGACCGTGTGTATGCACCATCGGACAGTGTTCGTCGGTTTGTCCGTCGGACAAAGTCTTATCTCCTGCTGGAATGATTTGCCGTCAACCCGGTCCGATCACACCAAATCCGAGCGTGTGTACGCTTGTCCGACGGACAAAGTGCTACGCATGCTCAGAAGAAATTCTGTGACGGAAGCGCTCGGTCAGGTAAAACTACCTTTCCTAATCGACACAGCACATTCGTCACGCTGCAATGTTAAAATGTCTTTAATGCAGCGCATTCTCTTTTTCTTTACAATGCAACAAGAATGACATCTTTTAGCTGCTCCTATTCACCCGCACTTCTCACAAACTTACTTCTTTATTACTTTGCAGCATTTATACACTACATGTTTATTTTTACTCAGATCGTAATACAATCTTTCTTATTTTTTTACCCAGATTTTTTTTTTTTTTTTGGGGAATACATATTTGAAGGAGATTTTTTTTTTTTTTTTTGGAGGGGGTTTGTATGTCTCAACTTAGCAAAACCACATTATTAACATTTGTATTTCTTGCTTACATTTACTTGGTTTGTTGGTTGTTGGTGCCCCTTGTTAATTCTACTTTAGGATTAGTGAAATGTACCTGCCTACTCAAAGAAAAACTGTCATTGTAGAAAAGTAAAACACAATAGTCAATGATTATTTCAAATCAAAAAAACCTTTATTTAGGTCTCAGCAACAGACCAAAGAGGAACGCAGCCATGGTGAAACTTGGGGAATTTGCAAAGCCTTGGACACCCATGGCAACCATCATTTTACATACTTAAACAATTGGGGGCATGAAGACTACCTATCTAAATAATAAGGGAGCGCAATCTGGTCCTGAAGTCCAAAACATCCGGAACTGCAGCAGATGCCATCTAGGTCCCCAGGCTCTGGTACTACGAGAGGCTCCATCTTCTCTCAGACCAGACTGAATCCAGGTCGTCACTCTCTTGTCTTCCTTGTACGCTTCCTTCCACGCCGTGGTGCTGGTGCTGGTGGGGTGGCAGAAGGAGGAGGAGGAGGCGGAGCAAGGTCACTCTCGCAAACATGTGTGAGGGGAGTCATCTCCCCAGCCATCCCCTCATTTATTATTTTGAGGATGACCTCCTCACACATGCTGCGTTGCCCCGCCTCCATACCCGTAAATTTACTTGTAACCAAGGAGGCAAAGGCCTCCTCGTAGGTGGGTGTGGCATAGAGGGAGGCTGAGGCATCTTTTATCAGCTGGAGCGCTGACTCTCCCACCTCCCCCATGTTTTTCGCCCTTCTGTAGGGAAGGCGGAGGGGAGAGACTTGGGAGACAGTCAGGCTCCTACGCCTACCCCCCTGTTGGCTGCCACTACCCCCTGCCTCCTCCTGACTGCCACCTTCCACAGCCACCTCCTGGCTGAGGTCTTCCTGTGTATGAAAAAGGGACATAGTTTCAGTTATTTGTTCATCAAACACACACAATTCTCATCTAGTGACTGTTGCAAAATGTTTTCAAATACAAAACCATACAATTCTCAGCCCTGCAGTTTAGATTCTTCCCAAAAATGTCTCCAACACTACTGTCTGTTGATATGTCAATCATGTTAGCAAATAAGCAATTGGGGATCCTGAATTAACTGAACATCATTCATTATTCAACAAACTGGTTCCAAAACTACTATACCTGGAACAAGCTGGGCACCTGCACATATTCCTGACTGGAAGGCCCAGGTTGGTCCTCGGAAGCCTCACGCGGGGTGGCGTGCGTGGAAGGACGCGTGCAAGGAAGAGTCGAGAGTGACTTCCTGACAGTAGCCTGGTCTTTGAGAAAGTGGAGCCTCTCATAGTACCAGAGCGTGGGGACATGGACATCAGCTGCTGCAGCTCCAGATGCTTGTGACTTCAGGACCTTATTGCGCTCCCGGAAATAGGTAGTCTTCATGTTGGTGATCTTCACTTTTAAGTTTGCGACGGTTGCCATGGGCAGGGTAGGCTTTACAAATGCCACCAGTTTCAGCAGGGCTGCGTACCTCTTTGGTCTGTTGCTATAATCCCTGTGTTTTGCCTGCCATAAGAGGGGGAATTGCCGGTATTTATCAATGAAGTGTGGGAGAAAGCTCACGTTGTAGAAGGCATCCATCACCTCTGCAAGACACAACGCCACACAAAACAATATAAATAATGTCAGCCTAAACTCTCCTAATCTTCTCCATAAAGAAGCCTCAAGTTCTAATCAGTCTAGGCTAGTTATGTACCAACGTCAAATTGTACCTTCGTTTGTAGCGATCGTCTCGTGCGTGAGCTTTCTCTCCCCTCGTCTCCCAGATCGTGGCTACGACACAGGCGTGTGACGTTTTATATACAGTGCGCATGCGTCAAACTCCGCCCGCCCCTGACGATCTTTCTCGTCTATTCCCCACCCCTTCTCTTTACGGCGCAGTGGGGAGAGCACATGGCGGGGACACAGCAGGTGCGCTCCAAATATCCCCCCAACGAGGAGGTGGACGAGGAAAGTCCGGAGGCACAAACGTCCCGATCCCGGAGCCTGAAATTCAAGGCCTCCAATATGTCATTTGGAGAAATGTTGGAGATGGTGGACATATTAAAGAGGAGCGACTATGATGGGAAGTATGGGCCTTACCTCAACCCCAATGTCCGCAAGGCCAAGATCATGTCTAAAGTTGTGAGAAGGCTGTACAATCATTTTGGGGTACAACGATCCAAGGAGCAACTGAGGAAACGCTGGTCAGACCTGAAACTGAGGGAGGCCGATCAGTACAGAAAGATCAAGAGAATTCTTCAAAAAAGTAAGTAGTTGTGTTTTGTGTTTGATTTCTTGCTTGCATACTGCTCCATGTGGTTTGATTTTTACAAAGTTGTACATTCCAAAATGGCCACTTTCATGTTCGTCTCTGTGCATTCGATCGTACTCAGCCTCGATCTTTCTGCCACTGTCATGGTCGTGTGTGTGTCCATTCGATCGTACGCAACCTCGATCGTGCGGCCACTTATAATACGATGTTTGGTGTTTTTTTGGGGGAAAGGAAGTTTGTTCTCCCTAGAAATGTCATCCAGAATGTAAAGCCAATTTATTCAATGTAAAGGAGAGGTCACCCAGTAGCTGTTTACCCATCTGGACTCCAGAGCACTAGTGCTGGGACACCCAAACCCCCTTTTTATTAGCCTTTTCCACACATGTGCTCCAGTGGATACTAGAGGGGGGTCTCCATCACACAAACTTCTACCAAAAAGCTAGTCAGTTTAGCACCTTTACAAAGTGACTACATTCATGTAGTTGACATTTGTAACTGGCCAAACTAAAATAGTGTCCGTCACTTTCAAGCAATGTTTGTCATTTCCTATTTCTGCCCTCAATAGTTTGTGTTGCTAAATCTTCCTTTTGGACATTCTCATAGGGGAGCGAAAACTTGGGCCGTCTGAGGAAACCCCCAAACCAACACCTCCCAAAAAAGGGGAAAGAGCAGAAGCAGAGGAGGAGGAGGAGGAGGAGGAAGGAGAGATCATCGAACTTGGAGAAATTGTCACCACAACAGGTGAGTGTGGGAGAACACAGCTACTGGTAAGCTAATCCATGTATGGCTGCCTCATTTCCAACACCCCATTTTTGTTTGTTTGTGGTTTTTAGGTGACGTGGATGTTGTGGAAGAAAAATCACACTTTACCACAGAGAGTGCCCACGTACTCATCGGAGAGATAATGGTCTGCAATCGAGATCTAGATTACATAAAGCAAAACATCAATGATGTTCAACAAAAATTGAAGAACATCATTGATGTTTTAGGAAAAATATGAAAACGCACCAAGTAATTAACACAGATTTGTGCCTGCTTCTGAACACATTTGCAACTTAAAAACTGTCTGAAATTTGGAACATGCACACATTGTGTCCACATGTGCTAGCTCCCACCATGGTGAATGAATGGCAACGTTTTTTTGGGGGTGCAAACACTTTACGAACTACGAAAGTGGTTGTGGTGAAGGGGTTGCACCCCCAAAAAACGTCCATTCATCCCCATGATGGAAAATGGCACTTTTGAAGCTTCTAGGCATGTGTTTTCCCATCTAATGACCATTTTCAGACCCAAATTGTGTGCATGTTCCAAATTTCCACTTTTCGGGGGTGACCCCCCCATGTGATGAAGGCAAGATCAAACACACTTTGAACATATAGTCATGTCTGATCTTGTCTTCACTTTACAAAGTTGAACTTTCCAAGTTCCTAGGTTCTGTTTTGCTCCATGCCTGGTTTTACCAATTGCGGAATGTTTGTAAACAATGTTGTAAATAACCAAGATGTTGTCAGTTTTGGCGTGAAGATTGTAAACGCACTTGGGAATGTTTTCCTAGTAAACTTTTATTTTTCTAAATGTGTGGCTTCCTTATTTAAAAAACACAATGCATTATGTATGTAAAATGAAAAGGATATGGGGGGCAATGGGTGTTATTTACTAAAGGCAAATCCACTTTGCACTCCAATTTTCTTTCCCTGTGAACTTTTTCAATGCACTTGTAGAGCATAGCGGATTTGAATTATGTAAATGACACCCACAGTGCTTTGTACGAAAACACGGAGCACAGCATTTTGGAGAATACACACATGTCAGACCTGGTGATGAAAAGGAGTATTTTGTGTGTCAGTTATGCAGTACAAACCTTCTCTAGACCAAAGATTAGGTAGCAAACACACAACATGAGAATAATCTTTTTGGGAAGAAGAGACTGTTACCTCCTTTTGCCCAGAAAGTGCATTCCCACTGTCGAAGGCAAAGGGAAAAAATGTCAAAGTAAAATAAGCTAAAAAGAAGACTGAAATGACAAGAAATCATAGGTTGGTTAAAATATCAGATTTATTAAAAAATGCCTCTCACACATCGTCAGGCAGAGCAATGGCCCCCCTACCCACAAAGTACTGCATATATTGGTCCCGGACCACGCGGGCATTTAGAGGGGGCAAGCCTGGACGTGCCACTCGAAGGGCTGTGAGTTCGGCATTTGGAGGGCCCTCCACATCTGGGCCAACGGGCACCACATAGTTCCTGTTATGTCTTTTGAGGAAGTTGTGCAATATGCAACAGGCAAGAACTATGTGGTTGAGTTTGTATTCCGCCAAGTTAAATGCCGTCAGGAACAGGCGGAAGCGGCTGGCCAGGATGCCAAAAGCGTTCTCCACAACTCTTCTGGCTCTGGACAGCCTGTAGTTGAAGACCCTCTGGTCCGGGGTGAGGGTCCTCATCGGGAACGGCCTCATCACATGGGGAGTCAACGCAAACGCTTCATCTGCGACAAAGACGAAGGGGAGTCCTTCGGCATTCTCCTCTGGAGGTGGCAAGCACAGACTGCCACTTTGGAGACGCCAGTAGAACTCCGTGTGCGTAATGGCCCCACCATCCGATATCCGGCCGTTCATCCCCACGTCCACATACATAAACTCGTATGTTGCCGACACCACCGCCAACATCACTACACTATTAAACCCTTTATAATTATAATAGTAGGACCCCGAGTTGGGCGGTGGGACGATGCGGACGTGTTTCCCATCAATTGCCCCTCCGCAGTTAGGAAAGTCCCAACGGCTGGCAAAGTGGGAGGCCACAGTCTGCCATTCCTGTGGCGTGGAAGGGAACTGTGGAGTGAAACAAGAAAAAAAAATTAGTCACTTTGCACCTAAACATTGCAAGCAGATTAGACAATCAACATCTTGGAACAAGAGCATTGTATAAAATTGGAGGCTGGAAAGTATTTGCACAGAAAAGTAGAGGCTCCCCTTCACAGATTACTCACCCCCCCATCAATCCCCCCACTTCTGATGGGCCATTGGCAATAACTAGGGGTTTTGGGGGGGGGGGTGGTGGACAGCTAACCCTCTGCACTTCATTGATTGGCAAATGGCTCAATAATGTGGGCTAGTTTGGCCAGACCCTCTGTACTTCACACTATTGGCAGCCCCCAGGAAAGATCAAATAACATTTCAACCCCCCCCCCCCCCCCCCCCCCCCCAAAAAAAGGCAGGCACAGTGTGACATTATTAAATTACCAAGCAAGCTAATAGGAGGGAAAGAAGACAAAAAAATAGGAAATGGAATGTATGGAGGCAGCCCCTTGCACTACATGCTTTGCTGAATTCATCCCTAAAGATGCGCACTATAAAGAGGTAGGTATATAGTGTGTATGGACCTTGGGAAAGCCAGCAGATAAAGGATTGGTACCATCTGACAGAGCAGTTGGGGGAGGGGGTTCCTAATGAGTTTCCCCCCCCCCCCCCCCCACCAAAAGAAAAAAAAAAGGGGCTCTACATGAAGTAAACCACACAGCAAACATTTGTGCATATTTTAGGGGGTGTTTTGGGGCAAACAATACTATGCAGCAGACAAAAGACATTGCTTAAGTGACTAGGCCATAGGTGTCTATTGGGGCAGAAGAGCATGCTGGGGAGGTAAGTGAAGGGAAAAATGCATGAAGGAGAAAAGGGGCACAGCATATTAGAGCATATTGCAATCATGGTAATTAGGGAAGGAGGTCAAAAATACAAGTCATTAGCAAACAGAGCATACATAGAAGGGAATAGTAAAGTAGAAATGTTACCTTAATATAGTCCTCCTGCAGGACCTCGATGATGGCAGAACAGGTCTCTGGAATAATGATTCCCAGGGCCTGGGGAGAGATACCTGAAGAGAACTTCAAATCCTGAAGACTTCTCCCTGTCGCCAAGTACCTCAACGTAGCAACAAGCCTCTGCTCCGGAGTAATGGCTTGTCTCATGCAGGTATCCTGCCGGCTGATAAAGGGGGTCAGCAAAGCCAAAAGACAGTGAAAATCGGGGTCCGTCATCCTGAGAAAGTTCCTGAAATCATCAGGATTATTCTCCCGGATCTCACGAAGCAAAGGCATGTGCGAGAACTGGTCACGCTGAAGCAACCAATTCTTGGTCCACATACTCCTCGTCACTATGTTCATGGACGGGTCTTGGCTCAAAGCTAAAAGCCCGACACCAATTCCGCGTACAGCACGAACTCGGCGACGAGTACGCACGGGAAACATCGCTCAGAAGGTCACAAAAGGTCGGCTGGTCAGAACGGACAAACAGAAAGCACCGATAAACAGCAAGGCCTGAAAGAACGAAATGAATACCAGCAACGAGCAGACAATAAGCAGTGCAAATCAAAGCATCCTATATCAAGATATAGGCCGCAATGACCAACAAATGCGAACTGACTACACGCACTAGTAAACAGATACGCACGACAAGCACAAACTGAAGAGCAGTAACGATCTGAGTCAGAAAACTGAGAAGCGCGAATCTTAAGTCACCAAACTTCGACTAACTCTCGATAAACACGGGATCAGCAGAAGGAGCCCAACGGGTGCCTGACGTGGTGCTGAACTTCCCTTTTGTAATCTCGTGGACGACGACTTACGTCACGACGTTCTTCCAGACCGGATATTCCGACAACGTAGTCCGACCGTGTGTACGCAACACCAACATCGGACAAAGTACGTCGGACAAAGTCCGACCGACCTGGTCCGCGGATTGTCCGAGCGTGTGTATGGGGCTTAAGTATCTAATGAGGAGAAGAGATAGATATTGAATATGGTGGAGATTTACCCATGAATTGAAGGAATTTGCATCTTTATTAGCCTTGCTTCATGGTCACTTGCTGGCCAAATTCATTTGGTGAGCGCAATTTATATCTCACTTTTAGTGGAGCACTTTCTATTTGGCACTTTTTACTCACAGAATCACGGTGTTGGAGAATATATTTTGGATTCTTGAAATACAGAAATGATGAACTTTATTTTTTATGACTGTTCTTTAGAAAATTATATATATTTTTTTATATTGTGCACATTATATATATATATATATATATATATTTCACATTCACATTGATTTTGCTCACTTATTATTATTCATAGTTTTTTTCATTTATTTATTCATTCATCTTGGCAATTGTGCATTTTCACTTGCTTGACCAGGTAGTGCCCTTTTGATCTTTTTTCACATTTTATTAGTTACTCACTAATTTTAGGAGCAGCACTGGCACATAACAGTTGTATCAGTTTACAGTTGGCACCGTTCCCTTTAAGTTTCCGATATTCGTTTTATTTTTACCAAAATAATTTAATACACTTATGGTGCCAAGATTTGAGGGCTTGTTTATACCAGTTTTGTTCTCTGAAGAGCATTCTGCATTTTTTTATTGCGCTTCAGAAAGCATTTGACAATTGGTGAGGACGCATTGTATAGTCTCCTTACTGACTGCTTTAACACCTTGAACCCCATACTGCAATGCATGCATTTCACATGGCACACTTGTAGAAAGGCCTCATTCACTTGAAAGCAACGGGGGGCACAATTCCTGCTGCAATTGCAAATCAAAGCATCACAGCTGTGGCATGCATACCCCCTCATCCACTGCCTCTGCAGCTAAAGCAGGAGGCAGGGATAGTAAGAATTCAACTCAACTGCAGGGTTTTTACCACACCTGAACCACTGTTGTGAATGAGCCCTTACAGAAAAGTCTTAAAGTTCCACCAGTACAAGTTAGACACCCCAGCTCAAATAACCTCTAAAACTTTATAATATGCAGACATACTGTATAAGGCGACCCATTTTTAATGTGAACCTGCTATATGCTTAATATATTTGCCTAGCATATAACATACTGTTTGGTCTTCATAAATAAACCTATTTGATTATTCCAGTCCTGTTATATATTGGTTTTAGGCTGTTTAAATAAATGCTTACAAAAATCTATAAAGTCTTTTGTGTCTCACACAATTGCATACATAAAAGGAATCCACACAACCTGCAAAAATCAATGTATAAATCAATATCAATAGCATTGAAGAGTTTCTATTGCAAGCACTAAGAGGTTATATACATAAGAATGCTATCATATTTGTACATGAATATGTTTCTGCTCTACATTCCATTGTTAGTAGCTTAGCTACAAAACAGGTGGGGCCTATTCATTGTGCAGAAATAAGAACTGCCCTGGAAATTCACTGTACTAAGGTAAATTTTCATAAATGAAGCCTGTGGGCAAACAATCCTGGCCCCCAAGTCAAACTCTCTTCATATAAAAGTGCACACTCAAATAACCCCTGCTCTGGTCGAATGGGTGCCAGTCCAGTCCATGACCTGAGCAATCCAGATAAGTACAAGAAGAGGTTGACCGCACACCAGTCTTCAGAGAAATGCAAGCTTTGTTCATTAATATCTAAATAGTGCAGACATCACAGACCCACAATGCAGGATAAAAGCACAATTGTTGACCTGTTTTACATAGGATGCACCTAGTTATGACTGGAGTGCCGCCAACCTCTTCTTGTAGTTATTTCTATCCATTTAAAGCAACAGTTTACACACCTAAACAACACACCATTGAAGCATGAGCATGGCAGCTATGTAAAGAAAATAGTGTATCTAAACTCAAGAACAAAAATGTAATATATTGCACCCTGAAATTACTCAGATGTAGTAGCTACATTTGTTTTGTTTTCTTTTTTTCAGTTTTGTCCCTTTGCCCCTTTGCCCCTGATGTTTCTGCTAGTAACACAATTTCTGTACTAGGAGACAATGGGGGTGATTTACTAAAGGAAAATCCACTTTGCACTGAAAGTGTGCTTGGAATTAAAGTCACTGTAGATCTGAGGGGGACATGCGAGGAAAATAAAAAACAGCATTTTAGATTGCACATGATTGGATGATAAACTTAGCAGAGCTTCAACTCATTTCAGATCTACCCCTTAGATTTAGTGCGACTGCACTTCCAAGTGCACTTGCAGTGCAAAGTGGACTTGCCTTTTGTAAATAACCCCTAATATCTAGTAACTGTACTGCATACCTCCCAACTTTCTGAGATGGGAATGAGGAACACCTATTAGCAAAAGTTTGTAGGCATAGGAAACACCCCCTGCCACACCCCCTTAAAGGAGAATTATACAAAAAAATATTGGTTAAACCCACAAGTGTTTTTTTTTTTTTACCACCACTATTCCTTTTATATTGGCTTTTGCAATTTACAGATGCAGAAATTCACAAGTTGAATGGAAGGTTTAGCACTGTTAAACACTTTTGGATAGATAAATAGTGCATTTTATATACATCTATATAAATCAGACCAAAAATGAGGGACAAATGAGGAGGAAAGAGGGACAGAGGGACATTGATCCAATCGAGGGACAGTCCCTTGAAATAAAGGACAGTTTAGAGCTATGATACTGCAACAAAAGAGGACCAGCATTGGCACACTAGCATAGGAAGTGTGCTTGGACTAAAGAACCTCTCCCTTTCTCTTCATCTTCAGAATATTGGAGATGTTCTGTAGTTCACAGAACTGAGTTTGGCAGGGCTAGTGATATTGTTTGAGAAAAAAGTACAGCGTGCACAGGACACAGGTCAACACTAGATTTCTAGCAGGATCAACGGGTATTACTTTCAGGCTAACACATTAATCTGTGTATTTAAGAAAGCAAAATTGAGCAAATATGAGTTTATATAAGTTTATAGATTAGGGTTAATGTACACTTTAATTCAGGCTATTTCTGCCAAATCTCATAGTCTACAAACTGGGATAACCAACTAATTCCTGTAGATAGTTTTATTATTTGCCTTAATATTGTGTGTCAATGCTTATATTGTTTTGTAGTCATATACAACTAATGCCACTTGACAGATCTAGACAGATCCTCATGATAGCTAAAAATATTGAAACATATCAAAGTAGACATGACACACATGTCAAAATCCTTTACTAAGCAGGCACAATATTATAAATCAAATTTGTGCAATTTTCTTGACTTGCCTTATAATATCAAATGTATCAGAAAGGCAAAGTAATGTTTTAGATACAGTTAACCTAATACTTTATAAATGAAGTGTAACTACAGTAAAAACTTATTATTTTACATTTTGGATAGAGTGACCTTCTGTCAGGCTTTACTGCTGTTGGAGGTTCCATTGGAGAGATTCCATTACTTTCTGCCTCCTAAAAAATGTTGCCTCCAGCACAGGAAGTGAGGAGACATCTCTCCAACAGCAACACAGACAGAAGTCATTTTTTTTGTAAAACAGGGGAATGCTAGAACCTCTGTCAGTTTTTCTATTGTTGTCTGTTTTCCTGTAGCAGACAATTTCTCTCACTTCCTGTCTTGTAAAATTTTGTTCCCAGAACAGAAAGCGTGAGGAAATCTCTCGAAAGCCTTGTACACACGATCGGATTTTCCAATGGAAATTGTGCGATGACAGACTGTTGGCGGACAATCCGACCATTTGTACGCTCCATCGGACAATTGTTGTTGGATTTTCCACTGACAAATGTTGGATTGCAGGCTTATAAATTTTCCTTTGACAAATGTCTGTTGTCGGATTTTCCGATCGTGTGTACACAAGTCCGTCAGACAAAAGTCCAAAGTACAAACCAGCATGCTCGGAAGCAAGGATGAGCCAGAAGCGGTCGGTCTTGTAAACTAGCATTCGTAATGGAGAATTAACATTCGTGTGGCAAATTATGAAATCTATAAATGCAGCGCACATTCTCTTTTGCTTTAATGGGATAATAATGAAGCTGCTTTGCTGGTGATACTGATGGAGTTATTGCGAACAAATTTTCAAAGTTTTTATTTCTAGTGATATCAAGAATAATATTATTATGCTTGTTATTTATTTAAATTTTTTTTGGTGCAAGTTACCACAACACCATTATCCCGTAGTTTTTAAGATCAAAGATACAACTATGTTGGTGTCCCTTGTTAATTTTACATTGTATTTTTTTAAATGTAACTGCCTACTCCTAAAACTGTCATTTGTGCATTATTGTGCATTAACTGCATGCCGACCAGCCGCCGCAGTTGTACTGCGGCAACATGGCTCGGCTGCATGAATCGCTGTCATGTTATGTCGCTTCTATACTATATTTGGCCACTAGCCGATGCGAGTGCCCGACGGTTGCAATCCCCGCCGGGCTCCCGTGATCGTTCGGGGCACACAGAGAACCGCGATCTGTGTGTGTAAACACACAGATTCCGGTTCTCCGAGGGGAGAACAGACAGAGTATAAACAGCGATCTGTCATCTCTCCTACACAGTCCCCTCCCCCCTTCAGTTAGATCACACAATAGGGAACACATTAATCTCTTGATCGCCCCCTAGTGGTTAACCCCCTCACTGTCAGTGGCATTTTTACAGTAATCAATGCATTTTTATAGCACTGTGGTCCCAAAAATGTGTCAAAATTGTCCGACGTGTCTTCCATAATGTCGTAGTCCTGATAAAAATCGCAGATCGGCACCATTACTAGTATATAACTTTTGTGCAAACCAATCAATATACGCTTATTGCAATTTTTTTTACCAAAAATATGTAATGTAAAAATACATATCGGCCTAAACTCAGGGTAAAAACTGACAGGGGTTTTTACCCTGTAACCAAAACACAAAAAGTTTTAGGTACATCTACAATTAAAAGACACTAGTTTTGTATCCATAAAGTCTAAATTATCTGTTTATATTTTCTACGATAGGTTCAGCCCTTATGAATGGTACGATGCTCATCCTTGCAATCCAGGAACTGACATTGTGGAGAATAATTTTACCCTGTTAAACAGCTTTTGGTTTGCAGTCGGGGCATTAATGCAACAAGGTAAGTGGACTGCTTTATTATTCATTTTTTCACTGCTCCCAAATTAAGACTTTTGTTATATTTTGACAGCTACTAGATAAAAGACTCAGCTGCTTTTGTCAGAAAGAGCAAAGCGGTATAAAAAGTAATGTTGTCACCTTCTTGTCACAAAACGCTGGAGAGAAAGTTTGTCACGGCTGGCTGTCACCAAACAACATTTTCTTTTCCAAATTGGAGTGTTGTCACCAGCAATTACATAACCGCTTGTCAAAAAACATTCTTTGTATTGCCATTGTAACATAGGTGTTACCTAATAAATGGCTATTCTCAGGAGGCAGATGAAATAGTTACTTCACTCATTGTGCTTTTCTATAGTTAACAATTTTAGTTTAAAAATTGCAGAATACTACACTGGATTAATGTAATACAAGGTTCTCCTGTCCCCAAATATCCTTGGGCTGTGTTGTTCCATTATGCAGACAAACCAGTAGGCTGATATAAAAAATCTATCACTCCGCATTTATTGAACCCTGCAAAAACACTTATACCCAAGTTTTGGAAACAACCTACTATTGCCACAATATGACAATGGTTGCAAGTAGTAGATCACATTTACTGTATGGAAGATCTCATGTATGACCTAAGGAACCGATCCCCCACCTCCAATAAAATATGGGCCCGCAGGTTTTCTTTTAAAGGAGACATATGTGTTTGCCTTTTTTTCCCTAATCATACTTACAGTGGATACTTAGAATATGTCAAAACAAGTTTGATTTTATTTCCATCATTTACACTTTCAAAATTACAGAAAACAAAAAAATGGCGTCTGCAAAAGTTTGGGCACCCTGCAGAATTTATAGCATGCACTGCCCCCTTTGCAAAGCTGAGACCTGCCAGTGTCATGGATTGTTCTCAATCATTGTTTGGGAAGACCAGGTGATATCAATCTCAAAGGTTTTAAATGGCCAGACTCATCTGACCTTGCCCCAACAATCAGCACCATGGGTTCTTCTAAGCAGTTGTCTAGAAAACTGAAACTGAAAATAGTTGATGCTCACAAAGCTGGAGAAGGCTATAAGAAGATAGCAAAGCGTTTTCAGATGTTAATATCCTCTGTTCGGAATGTAATTAAGAAATGGCAGTCATCAGGAACAGTGGAAGTTAAAGCAAGATCTGGAAGACCAAGAAAAATATCAGACATAACAGCTTGTAGGATTGTGATAAAAGCAATTCAAAACCCACGTTTGACTGCATGATCCCTCCAGAAAGATCTGGCAGACACTGGAGTTGTGGTACACTATTCCACTATAAAGAGATACTTGTACAAATATGGTCTTCGTGGAAGAGTCATCAGAAGAAAACCTCTTCTACGTCCTCACCACAAAAATCAGCGTTTGAACTTTGCATATGAACATATAGACAAGCCTGAGGCATTTTGGAAACAAGTTCTGTGGACCGATGAGGTTAAAATAGAACTTTTTGGCCGGAATGAGCAAAGGTACGTTTGGAGAAGAAAGGGCACAGAATTTAATGAAAAGAACCTCTGTCCAACTGTTAAGCATGGGGGTGGATCAATCATGCTTTGGGATTGTTTGCAGCCAGTGGCACAGGGAACATTTCACGAGTAGAAGGAAAAATGGATTCAATGAAATTTCAGCAAATTTTGGATGGTAACTTGATGCCATCTGTGAAAAAGCTGAAGTAAAAGAGAGGATGGCTTCTACAAATGGATAATGATCCTAAACACACCTCAGGGGGGATTACATCAAGAGGCGTAAACTGAAGGTTTTGCCATGGCCTTCACAATCTCCTGACCTCAACATTATTGAAAATCTATGGATAGACCTTAAAAGAGCAGTGCGTGACAGACAGCCCAGAAATCTCAAAGAACTGGAAGACTTTTGTAAGGAAGAATGGGCAAAGATACCTCAAACAAGAATTGAAAGACTCTTGGCTGGCTACAAAAAGCATTTACAAGCTGTGATACTTGCCAAAGGGGGCAGTACAAGATATTAACTCTGCAGGGTGCCCAAACTTTTGCAGATGCCATTTTTTGTTTTCTGTAATTTTGAAAGTGTAAATGATGGAAATAAAATCTAACTTTTTTTGACATATTATAAGAATGTCTAATCTGTAATTTGATGCCATTTGGAGATTTTTTCATCTTTCCTTGGCTTCGTTATGCACATTAATACACATTTTTACCTGGGGTGCCCAAACTTTCGATCCCCACTGTACCTAGGTGGATGCAGCATCAGACCGATGCTGTATCTGTCCCCTGGCGTCTCTGCACTGAGAACCGAGCCATCGAACACCTCCAATGGCTCGTTTTTTTTGGCTCCCCAAACAGAAAACTGCTGACTGTCAATCAGCAGCTCTCCTGCTCTGCTCCTCTTTGCTCACTGGAGCACTGAGCTGTGGAGAGGTGGGGAGCAGCTGTCTCAGCCTCTCAGTGTATCGCTGAGACGCTGAGACAGCCATCAGTCCAGGCACCTGGCGGATCCAGACTTCTGAAGTGGATGACGCGGTGCCTGGAATGAACTTGATGATGTCAGCAGAAAGCGGACTTCAGTCCGCTCTTTGCTGAAAACGGGTCACAGGTGTGCAAAACAAATTGCACTCCTGTGACCCTTAGGAGAAGCCCAGCCAAACGAGCCCAGTTCTCCACTACATTTGCAGAAATTATGTCTAATCCTAAGTAGAAAGACGGAACATGTCATAGATGCTCAATAGTATAGCTATTATTACATGAATGAGAGGCAACGCCCTCTCCCCTTCCTTATATTCTTCTTAAGTCTTAATCCCTACCCACACCTAACAATCTCTTTTCCCCTCTCTTCCTAAAGTTTTTGTCTCTTTCATCTTTTCCCATTATGTTATTGGTATGTAAGAATGCCACTTTGGCCAAGTTAAAAACTATGTACAGTACATTTGTTCCTTTACTAGCTATGTTATATTGTGGAATATTTGCTCCATTGATGTAATGTTCCTATTATTCTTTCCAATAAAAACTTTTTTGAAAGATTTTACTTAAATTGTATTATTTATTATTTAAAGCGGAGTTCCACCCCCTCCAAAAATTAAAATCCAGCAGCTACACATACTGTAGCTGCTGACTTTGAATATGTTTCCATCAGCTGTCGGGTGCTGCCACCACCATTGCCAGTAAGGGAACTCTACTGCACATGCGTGAAGCATGCTGTGCTCTCTTACTGGCCCGGCGACAGGGGAAGGAGGAGGGAGGAGGAGGGAGCCGGACTTCTGACGTACCTGGCTGCGGCGAGGTCCGGAGGAAGTGGTGACAGGGTACCTGTCAAAAACACGCTCTCCCCTCCCCCTTCACCCCCCCGAATGGTGCCAAATGTGGCACCGGAGGGGGGGAGGAGACAGATGAGCAAGAAGTTCCACTTTTGGGTGGAACTCCGCTTTAAAGCACATCTGTACTTAAAATGTTAACATAAAACTCTTAAGAGTCTATAAGGTCTTGTAAGATTAATAGAAGAGCTGAAATACCTTTCCTGATGCTCCAATTTTCCACCATTGCTTTTTCACATGATCAAAATCTAGATATTTGGTAATTTGATCTGTTAGCAAAACTTACAATACTTAATGTCTAGGCTTTTGGTAATATAACCAACAGACAAGGAATCCTGCAGCAGAAAGATACAGTACATATGTCAGCCATTATATTTCTTTTCATTTATCTATCCCAACATAAGGTCATGCAAGGCAGAGAAACAAGTTCATTTAACTGCCAACCTTCCCAGCTGCATACCCACCTTTTGCTCGGTTCTGCTGCAGGGCACAAAGAGAAATAATTGGTCCTGTGTAAGATGTAATTTGTGACTTACAGTTTATACAGGCCTTCTCATTTTCTCACTTACCATTTGACCACACACTTATTACTCGTACCTGTATAACCCTAATGAACCAGAGCAATCTTTACATTTCCCCAATAGGTCTTGTTTATTTAGCATGACTTAAAACACCAAAATAAAACATACAATGTTTTGGGGAGGGAAAAAAGATAGACTTACTTTTGGCAATGCTATTTTGCAAAAGTAATTTTATTTTTAATGGAATCTATAGACAATAAAATTTAAATTTGTGCTGTGTGCTGCCGTTTCACTCTCCCCATGATCACCCTCTAAACGCTGTCTATCCTTGTAGACTATATCGTTCATTGAGCATCGGATTGAGCCGTTTCGGTTGCTGCAACCCATTTATTCCATATTTTATGGAACTTCTTCGGACAACCTCTAGTTTCATATGTCATTTTTTTTTGTATGATTTAGAACAATCAGTTTCCGTACATAAAAGAATAGTAGTTTCAGTAATATTCTAGTGTTATTGTTCATAACTTCATCTTCTATAATACCCAACAAACCTATAAGGGGGCTACAGATATTAGGTAGATCCAGTGTGTCCGCTATGAATTGGGTCACTTGGGACCACAAAGGCCTAATTCTATTGCACTCCCACACCATGTGTATAAAAGATCCATCTGCTATCTGACACTTGTGGCAGGTGGGACTGTCCCTTCTGCCCATTTTATATAGTCGAAGAGGAGTGTAGTACGATTGATGTAGGTATCTAAGTTGTATCATCTTGTCTCTAGCGGAGACTACCAGTGGTAAGTAGTTATTTACAACCTCTCCCCATTGTTCGTCTGTGAGCTCAGGTATAATTGCTACCCATCTATCTTTGAATTTCTTCTCCTTTGGGGCTGGCTTTTCGGCTAGAGTGTTATAGTATGTAGATACTAGTTTTGTGTGTTCCGTTTGAGCAAGGAGCCTTTCCATCTTAGTGTTGGCTAGCATTACCGGAGCTAGTCCAAGCTGGGCCTGCGCGGCATGTCTTAATCTCTGAAATTGATACTCCCACGTATCAGGGATATCCAAATCCCTTTTTAGTTGTATAAAGGATTTAAGGTCCCCTTTATCATCATACAGTTGATGTAGATATGTGAGCCCAAACTGAGCCCATCTATAGCCATCCTCTAGGTGGAAAAACTCCTGAAGGCAAGGATTATACCAAAGCGGTGCGTTGGGTGATTCCTGTAGAGGACTATCGTCAAGGTGTTTCATACAAATGGTTAGGATTCTTTTTGCGGATTTTAGCATTTCTTTCCCTCTATCAGCAGGGGTAGCTCCCCTGAAGAAGAAGTTCAACAGTGCTTCATAGGAACTAACTACAGCGGCTTCAATATCCACTGCTGCATTGTTCAGCTGTGGAAACATTCGCCAGTGGATATGTACTAGCTGCGAGGCTAGGTAGTACAGGCGAAGATCTGGTACCGCCAGACCACCTCTCCTGACAGGCAATTGGAGAAGCTCCAAAGAGATCCTGACGGCTCCCCCACCCCATAAGAATGAGGTCAGCAGTGAGTCAATATGTTTAAAGGTCTTTTTTGGTATATATATTGGAGCATTAGATAGAATGTAAAGAAACTTAGGGAGGAAAATCATTTTAAATAAATTGGCTCTTCCAAATAATGTGAGTGGCAGATCTTTCCATTTCAATATCCTATCTTGGAGTGTTGTTATTACAGGCCTTAAATTTACGTCCACAAATGAAGTCGCCGGTAGGCTAACCTTAATCCCCAAGTATTTAAATTCAGTGACAACCGTCAGTGGGCAACTTTCTGGTAGAGATATATCTGGCTGGGGGTCAAGAGGAAACAGAGCCGACTTAGTCCAGTTGATGCGGAAACCGGAATAATCGCCAAATTCCCAGATCAAGGAGACAGCTGCGGACAAAGACTCATCAGGGTCCCCCAGATATAAAAGCATATCGTCAGCATACAGTGAAACCCGTTCCTCCAGATCCCCAGCCACAAACCCCTTAATGGAATTATGGGTTCTCAATTTAGCTGCTAGAGGCTCTATAGCAAGTGCAAACAGGAGGGGGGATAGAGGACATCCTTGCCTCGTCCCCCTATGTATTTGAAAAGGTTCAGATATAAGACCATTCACTCTAACGCTCGCTTTAGGGTCTTTGTATAGTATTTGCACCCAGGAAATAAAACGTTGGCCTAATCCCATTTTCCTCAGAGTGGAGAAGAGATAGTTCCATTCGACTGAGTCGAATGCCTTTTTTGTATCTAACGAGGCTATGACCCTTTTTCCCGTATTGGAGTGTTGGGTTTGTAAATTGACATATAGTCTACGAAGATTCATCTGTGTGCATCTGCCAGGTATAAAACCAGTTTGATCTGAGTTAACTAGGTTGAGAACCACAGATAGCAGCCTACTGTCCAAAATTTTGGCCAGTATCTTGACATCCGAATTTATCAGAGAGATTGGCCTGTATGATTCGCATTCCCTTGGATCTTTCCCGGGTTTGGGAATAACCACGATCAGGGCCTCCCTCATAGACTCAGGGAGGACTCCTTCTCTCTCTGCTGCTGTAAAAACTTTTTGGAGGTATGGGGTCAATTTTCCTTTGTGTAGTTGATACCATTCTGCTGGGAACCCGTCAAGACCCGGTGATTTCCCGGTTTTGAAAGAGGAGATAGCCGCCAGGATCTCCTCCTGTGAGATGGGTTGGTCCAGTGCCTCTCGGTCTTCTAGGGACAGGGAAGGCAGTGGAACGGAGCTCAGGTAATCATCTAAGTCCTCAGTAGTATGCTGTGTGTGCATCTGGTATAGGGAACTGTAGAACTCTACGAATGTATTCAGAATCGTCAATGAGTCACTTACAATCGTTCCGTTGGAGTTTTTCAGTTGAAGTACTGAGGTCGGCGTGTAAAGTGGCTTGGCTAAAAAAGCCAGCAAGCGTCCACTTTTGTCGCCAAACTCAAAAAATTATCTAGATTGTTGCAATTGCTGCTTTGCGTTACGTTCAGTTAGGAGTAGCTTATACTGTCTGGTCTTATCTTGCCATATCTGATAGGTATTAGGTATTGGGTTTTGAATATACTCTCCTTCTGCCTCTATGCTCTGGGTTTCTGCATCTCTTAATTCAGAGTTCAAGGCCCTGGCAAAGTTCCTGGTCTCATCTGCAAATCTACCCCTCATAGTAGCCTTAAATGCATCCCATTGGTTAGCAATTCGAGTTGCCGCTCCATTCTCTCTCCAGTAATTGTCAATTTCTATATTACATTTTATAGTCACATAGTCTTCTTGGAGCCATTGGACATTCATGCGCCACTGTCTCCTGCCTCTCGGCATATTCAAATCTAATGTGACCTCAAGGGGTGAGTGGTCTGAAATAGCTCTCGGGAGGTACCGAACATTCTCAATAAGTGGGAGACCATCTAGGGTAGATAGAAGAAGGTCTATTCTTGATAGGGTTTTATGGGTCTCTGAGTGGCAAGAGTATTCCCTCAGATCAGGATGCCTCTGCCTCCATACATCTGTGAGAGCATAACTCTCTAGCCACGAGGAAAGAACATGGTGGGAGTGAGGGGTACAGCCATGGCTGTCCAGATTCCTATGTGTGACCGCGTTAAAATCTCCCAGGAGTAGTATTGGACCTTGTGCGATTATAATCGCTTCTTTCAGGATATTGTCAAGTAGTTGCAGAGAGAATGGAGGTGGCACATACACGCATACCAGTGTCATGAGGGTTTCAAATATTTGGCATACTAGTATCACAAATCTACCATTTGGATCCAATTTAACCTGTACAATATGCTCTGCAGCTTTTTTCGTCACAAGGATGGCTACTCCTCGTGAGTAGGTGGAGTAGTCAGCGTGTAGTACCCGCATTACATTTGCTTTCTTAAGGGCCATCACCCTAGATCCCTGCAGGTGGGTTTCCTGCAGGAATATAATGTGAGGCTTGTATCTTTTTAGAAAATCAAAGATCAGAGATCTCTTGAATTTTGAGTTCATGCCCCTTACATTCCATGATATAAGTTTTATCTTACCCGCCATGGTATATAGACCAAGATAGTATCAGGAGTCCTAGGAAAGCAGACTGTCCCGGAGGCGTCAGGTGCACTTCCAGATCTGCGGAGAGCGAAACAGAAAAAACACCGGCAGCACACAGCACAAATTTAAGCACCACATAAACCTTCCCTTCCCCTCCCCACCCACCCTGCACACATACCCAAACCTTTGTGTGCCTGGATCCCATAACAGAACTATTACTTTAAATGACCTCGGGGGGATTACAGGTCTCTGTTACTCATGTGAGTCCCGCTGGGTGTAGGTAAAAAAAACACACCTACATAAGTCTCTCAGCTTTGCATACAAGTGGGAAATAAAAAAAGGGGGGGTGTAGAGGGTGTGACACCAAAAATCTTCGATAAGTTCCAGGAGGACATAAGGGAGAGAGAAAAAAAGAAAAAAGGGGGGGGGGGGAAGGGAGAGGAGCGGGGAAAGGGGAAAAAAAAAAAAAAAATTATATATTTCTCAACCCAAGGTGGGTTTCTTCTTCTTTGTCTTCTACTTTAAATCCTCCCTTCTCCCGTATATTCGGGTGGATATCAGTTAAGGCAGGTAGGAAGAGGAAATACGGCCAGACTTCTCTTTAGGTAATGAAGTGTCTGCAGTCTCTCATAAGGATTGTGAGTTCCAAATTATAACAGTGCACATCAGTTGCATTTCACAGCAATCTTCTCCAGTTATGATAGCATTAATGTCAGTTCCCAGCTGCTGGGCTACGTCGCCCTCCGGTGTCCAACCAACGTGATGCTTCCACGGGTACATTGAAAAAGTAAGCTTTGCCATTATCAACAACTCTCAGCTTTGCCGGGTATAACATACTGTAAGGCATCTGCATGTCTCTGAGTCGTTTCTTAACATGTACAAAACTGGCCCTCTGCTTCTGGGTAGCAGCTGAGAAGTCAGGATATATGGAGATGCGATTCCCATTGTACATCAATTCACCCTCTGTCCGGGCAGCACGCAGTATATTCTCTCTGTCTCTGAAGTGGAGGATTTTTGCAATCATTGGGCGAGGGTGGGCTCCTGGTGCAGGTGGTTTGGATGGGATCCTGTGGGCCCTCTCTATCGCAAACAGACGTGAGAATGTGGTATCAGGTAGTGCGTCTTGCAGCCAGAGTTCTAAAAAGTCTTCTGGTTGCTTTCCTTCACTTTTCTCAGGAAATCCTACGAAGCGGAGGTTGTTCCTCCTCTGTCTGTCTTCCATATCTCCGAGCTTCTCAGTGTGGGTTCCAATCTCCCTGTGTAGGTCCTGCACTTTATTCTCCATAGGCCTCACCACATCTTCTAAGTCACTGACCCTCTGTTCAGCTTCTGAGGCCCGATCCCTGATCGTCTGCATATCTTGCTTAATAAATGACATTTCAGCCCTCATGCCATCAATGTGTTCCGTCAGGGTGGTTTGGCAGGTGTAAATGGCCTCCATAATCTGCGTCAGTGATGGCTCCCCAGTGTTCTCGGCCTGGTCCTGCTCAGCTTCACCCACACCTCTAGCAGGGCCTCTGTCTAATGATACTCCCCGTCTCTTACCCTTCGGTCTGGGGGGTAGTGGGCCTACCTGCTCTGATCGTGCGGGCAAGTTTTTCACCTGGTTTCTCCGTGTGCCTCCCGGGCCTTGCTTGTCTGCCTCGTGTCGGGCGCCATCTTGGGATCCCCAGGCAAAACGGGACAGACGATCCACGGCTGAATCCATAGCAGGGGGCCCGTATTTAACCATGCCCCGGTGTTCTGGCCGGTCCAGGGGGTACAAGTGAGCCGGTGATGTGCCCAGAATAGTGCCACAGACACTCAGGATGTGTGAAGGATCTCGTGTCTCAGCCGGAGCTCCCGCAAAGCGCTGCTCACATGTCCGCCGCTAGCTCCGCCCCCAAGTAATTTTATTTTTAATGGAATCTATAGACAATAAAATTTAAAATTGATCATTTATTTTTCACACATTTTTTTTGTATGATAAGGATTAAAGTAAATAAATGAGCACAACAAATTTATAAAAATTATAAAAAATTAAAAAAAAAATCAGCAGAAAAATAGCAGCTAAGGGGAGAAGGGGATGAATAAGCTAATTAGAGCTAATTAAGGTTAACTAAGGATTATTAAGGGGCTAGATAGGAATACATTTTATTTAAAATAAGTGTAAGTCTTCTTTAAATTATGCCATATGCAAAGTCACACCATTGATAAACATTGGAATAATTTGTTGGTAATAGCAGTGGAGGAAAAGGTTGCAGGGAGAGAGAAGTTGGATGCAAGAGTGATTAAGCACCACTGTTGTCTAATGCCCTGTACACACGATAGGATTTTCCGATGGAAAATGTGTGATAGGACCATGTGTAGGCTCCATCATACATTTTCCATAGGAATTTCCGTCACACAAAATTTGAGATCTTGTTCTCAAATTTTCCGACAACAAAATCCGTTGTCGGAAATTCCGATCGTGTGTACATAAATCCTACGCACAAAGTGCCACGCATGCTTGGAATCAAGCAGAAGAGCCGCACTGGCTATTGAACTTAATTTTTCTCGGCTCGTCATACGTGTTGTACGTAACCGCGTTCTTGACGTTCAGAATTTCTGACCAACTTTGTGTGACCGTGTGTATGCAAGACAAGTTTGAGACAACATCCTTCAGAAAAAATCCCATGGATTTTGTTGTCGGAAAATCCTATCGTGTGTACAGGCATTATAGTGAAAGGGGAGTTCTCCCCAGATACTGAAGTACCAGGTATTTCTCTATTTCTCTAATAATTGTAGTGCAATTCATTTTGACTTTTATGTAGTATACTACTAGTTTCAAACACTTTGAATAATCTCCCTTTTTAGTGACTCATATTAAGCTGTAGCTTTGTTGATCTTCCTTATACATTAAAAATTCTGCTGTAATATTTAAAATATTCTTTAATGTTGTATATTAACCTCTTCCCGGCTGACCTATAGCCAAAAGATGGCTACAGCATAGTTGTTCAGTTCTGGGAGGTTGACAATGAATGTCCTTCTAGAACCGTGTCCCCCATGCGCCCACTGCAGCATGCATCCTTCGAACACAGCTGATTACAGATCGGGGTAAAGGCCAATAACACCAGCCATTTACCATGTGATCAGCTATGTCCGTTCACAGCTGATCACAATGTAAACACACTTGCCGGTTATCAGCATTCCTTTCCTCACACTCTGTCACAGTGTGAGGAGAGGAGAGCCGGTAACTGGCAAGTGTGTCAAGGGACATCTATACTGGTAATCAGGGCACTGATCATCAGTGTCCTAATCATCAGTGCAGCCCCAACAGTGCCCATCAGTGCTGCCTATCAGTGCCGATCAGTGCTGCCTTTCAGTGCCTCCTCATTATTGCTGCCTATCAGTGCCACCTATCAGTGCCCATCAGTGTTGCCTATCAGTGCCACATATCAGTGCAGCCTCACCAGTGCCTCCTCATCAGTGCCGCCTCATCAGTGCCACCTATTAGTGCCCATCAGTGCCGCCCCATTAGTATCCATCAGTGCCAATCAATGCTGTCTCATCAGTGCCCATCAGTGCCACCTATCAGCGCACATCAGTGAAGGAGAAAAATTACTTATCTGCAAAATGTTATAACAAACTAAGAAAAACATTTTTTTTTTCAAAATTTTCTGTCTTTTTTTGCTTGTTTAGAAAAAAATAAAAAACCCAGTGGTGAATAAATACCACCAAAAGAAAGCTCTATAACTGTCTCAAAATGTGATAAAAAACTTTGTTTGGGTACAGTGTTGCATGGCCGCGCGATTGTCATTAAAAGTGCGACAGCACTGAAAGCTGAAAATTGGTCTGGGCAGGTAGGCAAGTGGTTAAAGTAATTTTAAGAGACTTAATTCTTAGAAAACCCACTCCGAAATAGAGCATTACATTATGTAGTCACATAGACCTAGAACTCCAACATGGTCTAACACATAATCCCATATTTGGCCTAGAATGGTAGTCAACAAAGAGAAACATACATATGTCAATACTGAATTCCAAGCTAATAGTTGAATATACTGTTGAAATATATGTCTATGAACAGTTTAACCTGTCAAAATATTTGTGATTTTGCTCAGCAAGCCTTGTGACCCAATCATCATTGCCAGACAGCATAGCTAAATCTCTGGCCTTCCTGTGAATAAAATATGTAGGAGCAGGAACACATTGATGATATTATTCCTGTACTCCTTCTCCCCTCAAAATCAGGTAATACTGCATCCCCATCTCCCAGGCACTAGTAGTAATCCCTACTACTTTAGAAGGGATTACAGGGGGCTGATAGCCAGACAAAATTAGGTACAGTATATTGGTTCTATGTGAAAATAAAATTTTTAATCAACTGGATTAAAAGGTGTTTCCTTATCTGGCTTAAGGGTTAACTTGAAAATATAAAGAAATTACCTATTGTCTCCTATTTCAGGTTCTGAGCTGATGCCCAAAGCTTTGTCAACAAGAATTATTGGTGGTATTTGGTGGTTTTTCACCCTTATAATCATATCATCCTACACCGCCAACCTCGCTGCATTTCTCACAGTGGAAAGAATGGAGACTGCCATTGATTCTGCAGATGATTTGGCAAGACAAACCAAGATAGAATATGGCACAGTTCTTGATGGAGCCACTATGAATTTTTTCAGGGTAAGCACTTCATATAATTAATATTCTATTTCCTATGTTGAGGAGACAGGAATAGTGACATATTCAGATTGTTGCATGTTTTCTGATCAGTTCCAGTGAATGTAATCTTGACAATGTAACAAATAAGGATAATTCAGAGACCGGAAGTTTTGGTTTAAACAAATGGATATGCAGGCAAATGTACAGAGCAAATAAATATGGCAAGTTTTCTAGGTGGTGATGAAGCAAAAAATGATCAGTAAATCAATCATGCACTGCTCTGAAAATATGCCCAAGGTTTTTTATCTTATGTTTACAACCACTAGGAGAAACTTTGCTGGTGCTGATGAAAGACATGCTTCTGTAAAGATCTGATTTCACTGAAAGGCATAGCAGACAGCCTTTGGGAGCTTTCCTCTTGTCTAAAATTTACTGGTATTCAAAATCACTCATATCATTTTGAATACTCAAACTGTCCAATAGTTTATTCATGTTTTGTGAATTATTGTGACTTATAGCTTAGTCATAATATATAGGTCATATTATTATATAGGTTATAATTTCACATCATTTAATTGGTTTCTATACTTGATGTTTAAATTGATAATCTGTTTGATGTCTTGATCAGGCAAATTAAAAATTACCTAAAAATAAGAAACATTGGCTATACCATATTTGACCAACGTGTGACTTAATTCATGTATGTTTAGCTTTAAAACAAAGTAACAGTAACATCTCCATTTTCTCGTATGTTAAGAAGAACCTGAAGTGTGCAAGAAAAGCAAAAGGGGAAATAGGGAGAAAAGCCAATTTCCTCCTTTTGTGTCCCCCCCAAGTTATAAGGGATTTAGAAAATAGGGATGAGCCGAACACCCCCCGGTTCGCAGCAGAACATACCGAACAGGCAAAAAATTTGTCAGAACACGCGAACACCGTTAAAGTCTATGGGACACGAACATGAATAATCAAAAGTGCTAATTTTAAAGGCTTATATGCAAGTTATTGTCATAAAATTTGTTTGGGGACTCGGGTCCTGCCCAAGGGGACATGTACCAATGCAACAATTTTTTTTAAAAAACTGATGTTTTTTTGGGAGCAGTGATTTTTTTAATGCTTAAAGTGAATCAATAAAAATTAAATATTCCTTTAAATATCATGCCCAGGGGGTGTCTATAGTATGCCTGTAAAGTGGCGCATTTTTTCCCATGTTTAGAACAGTACCACAGCAAAATGACATTTCTAAAGGAAAAATTTTCATTTAAAACTGATCGCGGCTGTAATGAATTGTCGGGTCTCTACAATATAGATAAAACTCATTGAAAAAAAGAGCATGGGGTCCCCCCTAGTCCATTGGGTCTGGTATGAATATTAAGGGGAACCCCGAACCAAAAAAAAAAAAAATTGCATGGGGGTCCCCGTAAAATCCATACCAGGCCCTTTGGGTCTGATATGAAAATTAAGGGGAACCCTGCGCCAAATTTAAAAAGAAAAATGGCGTGGGGTCCCCCCAAAATCCATACCAGATTTTTATCCGAGCATGCAACCTGGCAGGCTGCAGGAAAAGAGAGGGGGAGAAGAGAGCACCCCCCTCCTGAACTGTATCAGGCCACACGCCCTCAACATGGGGAGGGTGCTTTGGGGTAGCCCCCCAAAGCACCTTGTCCCCATGTTGATGGGGACAAGGGCCTCATCCCCACAACCCTTGCCCAGTGGCTGTGGGGGTCTGCGGGTGTGGGGCTTATCAGAATCTGGAACCCCCCTTTAACAAGGGGACCCCCAGATCCCGGCCTCTCCCTCATGTGAAATGGTAACAGGGTACAAATGTACCCCTACCATTTCACAAAAAAAATTGTAAAAATGACAAGACACAGCTTGGGGACAAGTCCTTTATTAAAAAATAAAAAAAATAAAAATGTCCCAGGATGTCCATTCATTTTTCTTCACGCCGCGACGGACCTAAAAAGAAAAAAGAAAATCTGCAACCGATCCTCCTCTATGGGAGGCTCCCGCCGTGTGATGCTTCTTCGCTGATGACAGTTCTTATATAACTGAGGGAGGGTCACCTGGTGGCATACCTGGGTGACCCCGCCCCCTCTGATGCCACGGGGAATCCATAGGGAAGTCCCTGTGGCGTCAGCGCGGGCAGGGCAACCCGGTGACGTAAACGGGTGACCCCGCCCCCCTCTGACGCCACTGGAAAGCCATAGAGAAGTCCCTGTGGTCCACTGGGAATCTTGAGAGCTCCACTTTTTGAGAATGGTGTTGCGTGCTGCTAGTAGTTAATGTGTCACTGTGGGTCTCATGGAGTTCAGGTATTCCTTATTCCTATGTTAAGAATAGCAATTCCCGGGTTGGGAGGATTGATAATTCCTGTAACCGTGCACAATAAGCGGCATATCTGCCTCCAGAAACTAGTGAGGCTCGGGCATTCCCAAAGAATGCATAACAGACTACCTGTCCACAATTACTCCAGCAGTTGGGGATCTGTTTGGGTAGAATTTGGCTAACCGTTAGGACGTGAAGTACCATCAATGCATGATTTATAGTGTAATTTCCCAGTGGTCGCTACATTTAGAGAATGTATGTGATGATTGAAAGGCAGCTTGCCATTGTTTAAGAGAATAGAATTTGTTCAAATCTTTTTCCAAGGACGGGATTTTTTGGAGTAAGGTTTTATCATGCAGTGTGTGGTAGATAAGAGAGATGCCCTTTTCCTGGGATGTGTATGATGAGAGGAGTTTCCAAATATGAGGGGGGGGGCATTTATTATAGGCAGGGGATATTTTGACAGGAAGTGTAAGATACAGAGGCAAACAAACTGTGTATTGTTCGGAAGGTGGAACTCTTCACTCAGACATTCCAATGTTTTAAGTTTGGTGTTAGAGAAGAAGTGTTGGATTTTAGTTAGACCATGCTCATATAGAGGTTTAGTATACAAAAAAGGGATTATTGAATTTAATGCATGGATTGAAAGGTCAGGTAGTTTTACCTGAGTGGACTGTTGTGACTGCTTAAGTAGGATTCTTCAAGCTCATATTCATGCCACTATAGGGTGAGATAGTGAGGAAATGTCCCATGACTGCCATGTGTCATAGATTAAAATAGAGGTGAGGTCATGTGTGTTAGACAGGGCGATTTTTATGTCGACCCAAATTGGTTTCTCCTTTTTTTCTAAACCAGTATTTGATTTGGTCTAGTACTGCTGCCCTTTGGTAGTCTTTAATGTCTATCATCCCCATTCCTCCAGCTGATCTGTGCTTAAGCAAGTTCACTCGGGATCTTGGTTTTTTGCCTTTCCATATAAAATTATTTAAGAGGGTAGTTAGAGGTTTGATATAGGATGTTTGAATTGGGATGGGGAGCACCCTAAATTGGTGTATTATCTGTGGCAGGATCATCATTTTGAAGGCAGCCAGCCTACCTGCCCAGTTGAGTTTGCAATGTTTCATGTGCTGAAGATGGTTTTTAATTTTTTGGGTAAGGGGTATGAAGTTAGCGTGAGGTAGATGTGACGTAAAGGCTGTTAATGTGATACCCAGGCATGGTACACCCTGAGAGCTCCAGGTAAAGGTAATTGTTCTTGTATGAATCTTTTAGTTTTGGGGGGAGTCCTAGATCTAATATTAGAGATTTGGAGAAGTTGACTTTTTAATACGTAATAGAGCTGAATTGATTTAATATTTGGTATGCTTGGGGTAAGGATATCATCAGAAGGAGAATAACATCATCCGCAAAAAGGTTAATAGTGTGTGCTCTATGGTTAACCACTTGACAACTGGGCACTTAAACCACCTTCCTAACCAGACCAATTTTCAGCTTTCGGTGCTCTCACACTTTGAATGACAATTACTCAGTCATGCAACACTGTATCCATATGAAATTTTCGTCCTTTTTTCACACAAATAGAGCTTTCTTTTGGTGGTATTTGATCACCTCTGGGTTTTTTATTTCCTGTGCTATAAATGAAAAAAGACTGAAAATTTTGTAAAAAAATGAATTTTTCTTCATTTCTATTATAAAATTTTGCAAATAAGTAATTTTTCTTCCTAACATTGAAGTAGCACATTCAGGCGTTCTAGGAGCATAAATTACATATCTAATCTCTCAACCACCTATAACACTTTTGAAGGCCCTGGAGCACCAGGACAATGGAAACACCCACAAAGTGACCCGATTTTGGAAAGCTAACACCCCAACGTATAATCTATGAGGCATAATGAGTCTTTTGAATGGTTCATTTTTTTCCAAAAGTTTTTGGAAAATGTGGGAAAAAAATTAAAAAAATTTTTTTTTACACAAAGTTGTCAATTTCTAAGATATTTTCCAACACATAGCATGTACATAGCAAAAATGACACCCCAAAGTAGATTCTGCTACTCCTCCTGAGTATGGCAATACCACATGTGTGAGACTTTTACACAGTCTGGCCACATACAGAGGCCTAACATTGAAGTAACACATTCAGGCGTTCTAGGAGCATAAATTACATATCTAATCTCTCAACCACCTATAACACTTTTGAAGGCCCTGGAGCACCAGGACAATGGAAACGCCCACCCCATTTTGGAAAGCTAACACCCCAACGTATAATCTATGAGGCATAATAAGTCTTTTGAATAGTTCATTTTTTTCCAAAAGTTTTTGGAAAATGTGGGAAAAAAATGAAAACAGATTTTTTTTACACAAAGTTGTCAATTTCTAAGATATTTCCAACACATAGCATGTACATAGCAAAAATGACACCCCAAAATAGATTTTGCTACTCCTCTTGAGTATGGCGATACCACATGTGTGAGACTTTTACACAGTCTGGCCACATACAGAGGCCTAACATTGAAGTAGCACATTCAGGCGTTCTAGGAGCATAAATTACATATCTAATCTCTCAACCACCTATAACACTTTTGAAGGCCCTGGAGCACCAGTACAATGGAAACGCCCACAAAATGACCCCATTTTGGAAAGCTAACACCCCAAGGTATAATCTAAGAGGCATAATGAGTTTTTTGAATGGTTCATTTTTTTCCAAAATTTTTGGAAAATGTGGGAAAAAAATGAAAACGATTTTTTTTACACAAAGTTGTCAATTTCTAAGATATTTCCAACACATAGCATGTATATAGCAAAAATGACACCCCAAAATAGATTCTGTTACTCCTCCTGAGTATGGCGATACCACATGTGTGAGACTTTTACACAGTCTGGCCACATACAGAGGCCTAACATTGAAGTAGCACATTCAGGCGTTCTAGGAGCATAAATTACATATCTAATCTCTCAACCACCTATAACACTTTTGAAGGCCCTGGAGCACCAGGACAATGGAAACGCCCACAAAGTGACCCCATTTTGGAAAGCTAACACCCCAACGTATAATCTATGAGGCATAATAAGTCTTTTGAATAGTTCATTTTTTTCCAAAAGTTTTTGGAAAATGTGGGAAAAAAATGAAAACGCTTTTTTTACACAAAGTTGTCAATTTCTAAGATATTTCCAACACATAGCATGTACATAGCAAAAATGACACCCCAAAATAGATTTTGCTACTCCTCCTGAGTATGGCGATACCACATGTGTGAGACTTTTACACAGTCTGGCCACATACAGAGGCCTAACATTGAAGTAGCACATTCAGGCGTTCTAGGAGCATAAATTACATATCTAATCTCTCAACCACCTATAACACTTTTGAAGGCCCTGGAGCACCAGGACAATGGAAACACCCACAAAGTGACCCGATTTTGGAAAGCTAACACCCCAACGTATAATCTATGAGGCATAATAAGTCTTTTGAATGGTTCATTTTTTTCCAAAAGTTTTTGGAAAATGTGGGAAAAAAATGAAAACGCATTTTTTTTACACAAAGTTGTCAATTTCTAAGATATTTCCAACACATAGCATGTACATAGCAAAAATGACACCCCAAAATAGATTCTGTTACTCCTCCTGAGTATGGCGATACCACATGTGTGAGACTTTTACACAGTCTGGCCACATACAGAGGCCTAACATTGAAGTAGCACATTCAGGCGTTCTAGGAGCATAAATTACATATCTAATCTCTCAACCACCTATAACACTTTTGAAGGCCCTGGAGCACCAGGACAATGGAAACGCCCACAAAGTGACCCCATTTTGGAAAGCTAACACCCCACATATAATCTATGAGGCATAATAAGTCTTTTGAATAGTTCATTTTTTTCCAAAAGTTTTTGGAAAATGTGGGAAAAAAATTAAAAAAAAATTTTTTTACACAAAGTTGTCAATTTCTAAGATATTTCCAACACATAGCATGTACATAGCAAAAATGACACCCCAAAGTAGATTCTGCTACTCCTCCTGAGTATGGCAATACCACATGTGTGAGACTTTTACACAGTCTGGCCACATACAGAGGCCTAACATTGAAGTAACACATTCAGGCGTTCTAGGAGCATAAATTACATATCTAATCTCTCAACCACCTATAACACTTTTGAAGGCCCTGGAGCACCAGGACAATGGAAACGCCCACAAAGTGACCCCATTTTGGAAAGCTAACACCCCAACGTATAATCTATGAGGCATAATAAGTCTTTTGAATAGTTCATTTTTTTCCAAAAGTTTTTGGAAAATGTGGGAAAAAAATGAAAAAAAATTTTTTTTACACAAAGTTGTCAATTTCTAAGAAATTTCCAACACATAGCATGTACATAGCAAAAATGACACCCCAAAATAGATTCTGCTACTCCTCCTGAGTATGGCGATACCACATGTGTGAGACTTTTACACAGTCTGGCCACATACAGAGGCCTAACATTGAAGTAGCACATTCAGGCGTTCTAGGAGCATAAATTACATATCTAATCTCTCAACCACCTATAACAGTTTTGAAGGCCCTGGAGCACCAGGACAATGGAAACGCCCACAAAGTGACCCCATTTTGGAAAGCTAACACCCCAACGTATAATCTATGAGGCATAATGAGTCTTTTGAATGGTTCATTTTTTTCCAAAGGTTTTTGGGAAATGTGGGAAAAAAATGAAAACGCTTTTTTTTTTTTACACAAAGTTGTCAATTTCTAAGATATTTCCACCACATCGCATGTACATAGCAAAAATGACACCCCAAAATATATTCCGCTACTCCTCCTGAGTATGGCAATACCAAATGTGTGAGACTTTTACACACCCTGGCCACATACAGAAGCCCAACATTGAAGTAGCACATTCAGGCGTTCTAGGAGCATAAATTACACATCTAATTTCCATACAATCTATCACATTTTTGAGGGCCCTTCATATTTCTAAACACATAGCATGAACATACCAAGATTACACCCTAAAATACATTCTGCTGAGCAAAGAGTAAACAAAAGATTACCTGTGCTTTTAGTAATGCAGTTGTCCACAGGAGAAGAGCCCTGATCCAGGCAGCAGGCAGGGACGTGGTCAGCGACAGTGAATGGAAATGTCCAGGCAGCAGGCAGGAATATTGTCCATAGTCAGTACAGGCAGGGATACTGTCCATTTACAGCCCAGGGTCAGTGCAAGTAGAGACATTGCCTGCAGTGCCAAAATATTGGTCCTGGTAGTAAGCAGGAACATAGTCCAAGTAGCAGGCCAGGAAAGAATGGGGACAGGGGTAGAGGCTTCTCCCACCCAAATCTCTTTAAAGCCTCTGAGCCTCCAGACCCTAATCCAGAATGAAAAAACTAAAAAATTTGTTTTCTTCATCCAGAAAAACAATTCTGGAGCTCCTCACATATGTGAGACCCCTGTGTTCCCACTAGCATAGCAGGGTAAAAGATCAGTCCAAGAGGCAGGCAAAAAACGTGGTCAAACAGTCCAGGGTCAGTTCCAGAGCAGGCAGAGGTAGGTACAGTTTAGCATTAGGCAGAAGCGTGGTCGTTTAGCAGGCCAGGGTCCGTTCCAGAGCAGGCAGAGGTAGGTACAGTTTAGCGTTAGGCAGAAGCATGGTCGTTTAGCAGGCCAGGGTCAGTTCCGGAGAAGGCAGAGGTAGGTACAGTTTAGCATTAGGCAGAAGCATGGTCGTTTAGCAGGCCAGGGTCAGTTCCGGAGAAAGCAGCGGTAAGTACAGTGGCATAAAGGGGTGTGGCGGTAAATGACAATTACGTTTACCATACTTCTCTAATAATGTAGAGAAGTATGGTAACGGCGGAAACATCCCTCGATACAAAGGCCTGGTTGGGATGGACAATCAGGACAATAAAACACAGTGTCTTTTCTAGCTCCTCTTTTGGCGCACACCCGGCATCTCTTCTGGCGTTTCCGGCCGTTTTCATGGTAAGGGAGTTTCTCAGGAAAGTGGCGTTCGTGGAGTCTGCTCACTGAATCCGAGCGAATACTTTCTGGTGGGCCTTCAGGGTACAAAAGGGTGGAGATAATTTCTTCTTGGTACTGAAGATAAGATACAGGGCTCTCTTTAAATTTACGGTAAATAACAAAACTATTGTAAATGGCCAAACTGAAAAGATATATGGATACTTTTTTATACCAAAAGAGGCTTTTTCTTGTGGGAAGATAGGGTTCGATCATCTGATCATTGAAATCAACTCCCCCATGAACAAATTATAGTCGTGAATACATTTTGGTTTCTGGATTGGGCCGTTTCGTCTGGGGATTTCCACATAGGTGTCGTTGTGGATGGTTGTAAGCATGTGGACATTTCTTCGGTCCCTCCACCTGAGAGCCAATATCTCTTCATTGCGCAAAGACGCTGTCTCCCCTTGTCTTAGTCTTTCCGTAACGAGCCTTTGCGGGAAGCCCTTCCTATTGGCTCGCACTGTACCACACGCTGGAGTGTCCTTGCGGTAAAGATTGCGGAAGAGGGGCAAGCTTGTGTAATAGTTATCCACATAAAGGTGGTAACCCTTTCCCAGGAGTGGATATACAAGGTCCCAAACAACCTTTCCGCTGGCTCCGATATATTCTGGACATTCTGGGGATGCAGTTGGGTGTCCTTCCCTTCGTACACCCGGAAGGCATAGATATACCCTGTTTCTCTGTCGCATAGCTTGTAGAGCTTAACCCCATATCGGGCCCTTTTGCTGGGGATAAACTGCTTGAAGCCAAGCCTGCCTGTGAAGTGGACCAATGACTCATCCACGGAGATATTTTGGTCAGGGATAAATAGTTGGGGGAATTTCTCTGAGAAAAAATTTAGAAGTGGCCGAATTTTGAATAATTTGTCATGTGATGGGTCATTTCGGGAGGGCACTGGGTGTTGTCATTATAATGGAGGAAACGCATTATCATGAGGTATCTTGACCTTGGCATGATGGATGAAAAGAGTGGCATGTGGTGGATCGGGTTGGTGGACCAATAAGAGTATAGTTCATTTTTTTTTTTGTGAGACCCATGTTAAATGTTAGGCCTAAAAATAATTTAAATTCCTCCACTGTCAATGATCTCCACTCATAGGGACGGGCATAACATGAACCAGGGTTGCTTGTTATGAATTGTTGTGCATAGAGGTTGCACTGGGCCACGATGGAGGATAATAGGTCTTGGGTAAAAATTAAATTAAAAAAATCAATAGGGGCAAAATTCTCTGTGTTCACCTGAACACCTGGCTGGGCGGTGAAAGGGGGGATGTTTGCTGCTGCTGAATTAGCGGGAAGCCACAGAGGGTTTTCAAGGGCATAGGGAAGGCTGACATGGGTCCTAACGCTTTGGGGCAGAGTTGACACCCTGCTAGGTCTTGGCCTTCGCTGCAGTGGTACTTCATTTCTTCTGGTGGATGGCACTGAGCTACTAGTTGATGCCACTGTATTTCTGGTGGAGGCACTGAGCTGCTGGTTGATGCCACAGCACTACTTGTGGTAGCCTGCTGCTCCATGCCAGAACGCCTTCGTTTCACAGGTGGACTTTGCTCTTCCTCTGATTCTATACCAGACCCACTGCTTACAACAGGTTCATATTCTGAACCAGAATCAGATGCAGCCCCGGAGAGCTCCACGCTGCTCTCGTCGTTCAAGCTTAGCTGCTGGTAGGCCTCCTCAGCGGAAAACATTTTTCTCGCCATACTGGTGACCTTGGGCTGTGGTGACAAACTAGCTGTGGTAGGGACACTTGAAAAGATATGGGTGCTGATGAGGCTGGTCTAATGAGGCTGCACTGCTGGGTGCTGATGAGGGTGCACTGCTGGGTGCTGATGAGGGTGCACTGCTGGGTGCTGATGAGGGTGCACTGATTATGTGGCACTGATGTGCACTGATAAGGTAGCACTGGTGGGCGCTGATGAGGATCCACTGATATGGTGGCACTGATGAGCACTGATGTGCACTATTGGGTACTGTAGTGGCACAGATGGGCGCTGTTGTGGCACTGTTGAGTGCTCTAGTGGTGCAGATGAGCACTGTGACGCTGATGTGTTACTGATGGCACAAATGAGCACTGTATTGGCACTAATGTTGCACTGGGCACTGTAGTGGCACTGACGTGGCACGGATGGAGCACTGACGTGGCACGGATGGAGCACTGACATGGCACTGACATGGCACTGACGTGGCACAGGTGGCACTGATGGGCATTGTAGTGGCACAGGTGGCACTGATGGGCACTGGCACCGATGTGGCACTGGTGGCACCGATGAACACTGTAGTGGCACTGGGCACTGATGTGGCACTGACGTGGCACTGACGGGCACTGACGTGGCACAGGTGGGCACTGACGTGGCAGAGGTGGCACTGATGGCACTGATGAGCACTATAGTGGCACTGATCTGGCACTGATGAGCACTATAGTGGCACTGATGGCACAGATGAGCACTATAGTGGCACTGATGGACACTTTAGTGGCACTGATGGGTACTGTAGTGGCACTGGTGGCACAGATGGGTACTGTAGTGGCACTGATGGTTAGTGCAGTGGCACAGATGGGTACTGTAGTGGCACTGGTTAGTGTGGGGAAACTGGTGGCACTGTATGGCACAGATGTGCACTTGTGTGGCACTGTATGGCACTGCTTGGCACTGCTGGGCACTGGGCTGGGCTGGGCACTGCTGGGCACTGCTGGGCACTGCTTTATAGATAACTCACTGATACGATGTCTCTCTCTTCTCTCCTCTCACGCTGTATCGGTGTGAGGAGAGAAGAGAGCCGGGACCTCTGCATGACCCCGGTTTGTTGACATTATGATCGCTCCCTCATTGGTGGGGGCGATCACGTGGTGAAGGGCCGATGTCATTGGCCCTTCTCCGCGATCCGTGTTGCGCCGGGTCTCGTGAACCCGGCGAGCACGGACACCTCCGCGCACGCGCCCTACGGAGCGCACTGGGAGAGAGATTTCCGGAGGACGTCCTCCCAGAACAAGCCGACCGCGCTGTAGCCGTCTTTCGGGTATGGCGCGGTCGGCATGTGGTTAAACTGGAAACCCCTAATAAGTGGGTTTGTGCGGATAGATTCTGCTAGTCGTTCTATCATGAAATTAAAAATTGAGGGAGATAAGGGACAGTCCTGGCAAGTGCCATTTGATGTGGTAAACGTTTATAAAAATATATCTCATAGTCACAACATGTATACACATATAAATAATGTATACATGCCTGTGTATTAAATTAAAAAATTACAAAATAATAATACTAAATTTATAAAAGCTTTCACAAGATAGTCATGTATTGCCAGTGAACTCTATCGAACACCTTCTCTGCATCTATAGATAACAGCAGGGAAGGCGTTAGAGATTTTTCTGCATGACATTTAGTATTCTCCTAGTTGCATTGGAGTGTTGCCTCCCTTTCACAAACCCCATCTGGTCTTTTTGTATCAGGGAAGGCATTATAGTGGGGAGGCATTGTGCTATATCTGAATTCAGAAGTGATATGGGTCTAAAGTTCGCTGGAGTGGTTGGGTCTTTTCCTGGTTTGGGTATAGTTACTACGTATGCCTTTAGCATTTCCTGGGAAAAAGAGGAAGTGTGAGCTGCTGCAGAGTACACGTTGGTCAAGTGTGGGGTTAGCAGCATGCTAAAAGTTTTGTAATACTCCTTTTACAGGCCATTGGGACCTGGTGACTTGCCATTGGGGAGAGATGCTAGTATTTTCCCTATTTCGCTGGAAGTGATCAGAGCAAGGTGTGCTTCCGATAGTTTTGGTAGTTTTATTTTCTCCAGGAATGCAGTGATTTCTTCCTTGGAGGGTTAAGGAGTATGGGGGTAATTTCTAAGATTGTATAGCTCCCTGAAATAATCAGAAAACTGGTCAGTGATTTCCTGAGGGTTGATTGTTTTGTGTAATGTAGTGGGGTGGAGAAAATATTGGATTCTCGCTTTAGATTGTGCAGTCTTTACTTTATTCGCTAAGTATTTACTTGCACAGTTGGCATTAGCATAAAAGTTGAGCTTAAGGCATCTGAGGTGTTTGTGGTATTGTTGCATTAGCAGGATTCTCAGTTCCTCTCTAAGTTTTTGGAGGGAGGCTGACAATGTGAGCGAAGGTGTGGTTTTGTTTTTGTTTCTAATCTATGGATTTCAGGGATTAGGTTATTTAAGTGAAGATCATAGCATCTCTTGGTTCTGGAGCCCTGCTGAATGAGTATGCCCCTCATGTATGCTTTGTGTGCGTTCCATAGTGTGTGTGGGTCATTGACTGTACCTTCATTAAGGTCAAAAAATTATTTGAGACTTTTGAGCTTTCATGCTCGTGTAGTAACCTAACGTTGCATTGCAAAATTGGGTTTGAAGGTGTGACCCTGTTCAAAAATAGTAATAGGTACAACAGCATGATCTGACCAGGTTATTTCATGTATACGTGAAGAAAATACCCTTTGTAGCAACCATTTTCAGTTAAAAACATGTCAATGCGGGAATATGTACTATGTCTGGGGGGAAAAGTAAGTGAAGTCTTTTTTGTTTGCATGTTGACACTTCCAGAAATCATACAGCTCCTCAGTATGCAATTGGTTATGTAATGTAAGTGTGAGTGTTAGATGAGGAATCCATTTGAGGGTCTGTTCTGAGGTTGAAGTCTCTGCAGATTAGCAGATGACCATATTTGATTGAGTGTATCTGGTTGAGCAGCTTACCTAAGAATCTCAGTTGGTGCAAGTTGGGAGCGTAAATTGTCACCAATGTGTAAGGACGTGAGTTTATGTCACACATGAGGATAATGTATCTTCCTTCACTGTCCAGTATAGCTTCTTTGCAGTTGGAAAGCCAAAGTGTTTTTAATAGCTATGAGCACTCCTCTTTTTTCTCGTCAGATGCACAGGAGAAAAAGACATTTGGATATTGCTTGTGGGAGCATTTGAGAGTATTGGAGGCAAGAAAGTGTGTCTCTTGTATACTTAAGATGTCAGCATGGCTCTTCAAGGCCTCTTTCCACATTGAGTAACGTTTAGCCGGGTGGTTTAGTCATTTAGCATTTAGGGAGAGGCATTTAATGGTCATTTAGGGTAATTAATAGTGTCACGTTTAAAAAGGATGCCCACACTTACTGTGACGTGGACAATGTCTGAATGTTGGGAAATGTCCTGGCATCTTTTTATTCGTAGATGTAGGAGGAAGTCTCTGTATTCGAGGCAGAAGGAATCTGGTAGATTGTGGATTTGTGGTGATTCAACAACAAATAGGAAAGCAAAACAGAACAAACCGTGACGGTTGATAGGGTAAAAAGAGAATCCTCAGGGGGATTTGTGAACCTGTTCATTGGGAATGAGGGAAAATGAAAGTATATCCATATATAACTTAAGCCGGGGGGTGGGTAGCATTAGATCTACATTTGGTTGTTCATGAGCTTCCGTTTGAGTGTTTTTTCTTCTGACTTCTTTTGCGGGACACAACCTGCCATTCAGCTTGGATGTGTGAGGCTCTGTCGACCTGTATGAGGTCTGGAGGTATTTCCAGTATGATGCCCCATTGCCAAAAGGGCTGTCAGTCCCTCTTCAAGTATAGATATGGTAGTGGTGGTTCAGTTATAGGTGATGGAAAGTGTTGCCGGATATTTCCACCTGTGCAGGATATCATGATTGCGTAATGCTTTAATAATGGTAGCCAAATTGCAACGATGCTGAAGAGTGTGCCTGGAGAGGTCAGGGAGCAGTTGCAATGAGGTGTATTAAGCTGGGCATTGGTCAATTTTGCAAAAAGCATCTAAGATATTTTCTTTTGCGCGAAGTGCATTCTAAGTAAGACATCTCTAGGTACATCGTCTGCTAGGAAAGACGGTTTTGGTACTCTGTGTACTCTGTCCACTGTGAGTTCTAGTGCGGACATTGCGGGTTTTATGGCGGACAACATGTTTTAGACATATTGTGTAAGCTGTGCAGCAGGCACTGTTTCAGGAATACCTTTGGTTTTTAGGTTATTCCTCCTGGATCTGTGCTCGAGATCCACTATTTTATCTTTGATCCAGGAGATTTTATCACTGTGTGCACTGTGTCATGGACACAGTGCACTCCAGAGTACAGGGGGACCCTACTGAGGTTCAATCCAGCTGACGTGTTTCCATAGTGTTGAAGGAACTTGTGTATTCTCCCATAGATTGCTCTACCTGATTTATCCTCTCCCCTAGTACTTGGACTTCTTCTTGGCACTTTTTCACTGTGTGGAGTATATCATTATGCAGCGATGATCTTAAGGACATCAACATGTCCTTTAGGACAGTATTAGATACTGGCTGGCCTGTTGTAGGGAAGCCACCAATGGGGTCTGCTGTTGCCTGAGTGTTAGGCCTCTGTGATGGGCTGGGCCCACTCACCTCCATGTCCTGGTACTGGAGACTTCAGTGCGGGGATGCCGTGTGCTGCCTGGATTTGGCAGGGTTTCTGGTGGTAGGAGTGGAGGCCGCAGATGAGGACCCACTAGGAGGATTCTCAGATCCGTCCCCGCTCCGTCCCGAGGCAGAGGCAGCGGCCATGGCCTTCCCGTTCTGTCTGTCATCCCGGACTCACCGCCTTTTTTTTTGTGGTCGCGCTGAGGAGTGGAAGAAGCCTGACAGCTCGCAGAGCTGTGGCGGCAGCTCTTTTCTCCTCCGAGTCATCCCGGTCAGTTGTCTGGGCTCAGATGGGCAGTATGTGGGTGGCTGGGTCACTTGTAGGCTCCGATGTGGACAGATCCCCCAGCTGTCTGAAGGAGTTCGCTGGCTGAGCGGCCATCTTAGACTTCGGACAGCGCGCCCCCCGTTTTTTTTTTTAACATGCAAGGCAATGTCATAATGTGCTAGTATGTATTGCTTACCAGCAAATTATGTGAAACTTACCTTAGAACGAAGCCCTCCAGCAGCGCACTGTCACTGCTGAAGGCACTTCCATATTTACTCGGTCTTCCTTCTGGGTTTCGACAACAATATGTTCTTTATTTCTGGGGATACCAGACCCTTGAGGTCTGGTATGGATTTTAAGGGGAACCCTAGCCAAAAAAAATGGCGTGGGGTCCCCCTCAAAATCCATACCAGACCCTTATCCGAGCACGCAACCTGGCAGGCCGCAGGAAAAGAGGGGGGGACGAGAGCGGCCCCCCCTCTCGCCTGAACCGTACCAGGCCACATGCCCTCAACATTGGGAGGATGCTTTGGGGGTCTAAGACCCCAAAAGCACCTTGTCCCCATGTTGATTAGGACAAGGGCCTCTTCCCCACAACCCTGGCCGGTGGTTGTGGGGGTCTGCGGGCGGGGGGCTTATCGGAATCTGGAAGCCCCCTTTAACAAGGGGACCCCCAGATCCCGGCCCCCCCCCTGTGTGAAATGGTAAGGGGGTACAAAAGTACCCCTACCATTTCACCAAAAAAGTGGCAAAAATGGTAAAAAGGACAGGAGACAGTCTTTGACAATTCCTTTATTAAAATCTTCTTTCTTCTTTCTTCATCCTTCGGTTTCTTCATCTTCTCCTTCCTTCATCTTCTTCCATCTTCTTCTTCCATTTTCTTCTTCCTCCGATCCGCTTCTTCTTGCGCTGGTCTTCTCGTCCTTCTCGTCCGGCATCTTCTTCCGTCGGCGTCGGCGTCGGTGTCTCTGTCTCTTCTTGGGCCGCTCCGCGCAATGGGAGGCTCCCGCTGTGTGAGGCTCCGCTCCGTCTGACAGGTCTTTTATAATGGAGGGCACCTGGTGACCCCGCCCCCTCTGACGCACAGGGACGTCATGGGGAATTCCATGATGGCTTTCCCCATGATGTCAGAGGGGGGCGGGGTCACCAGGTGCCCTCCGTTTTAAAAGACCTGTCAGATGGAGCGGAGCCTCACACAGCGGGAGCCTCCCATTGCGCGGAGCGGCCCAAGAAGACACCGACACCGACGCCGACGCCGACGGAAGAAGATGCCGGACGAGAAGGACGAGAAGACCAGCGCAAGAAGAAGCGGATCGGAGGAAGAAGAAAATGGAAGAAGAAGATGGAAGAAGATGAAGGAAGGAGAAGATGAAGAATCCGAAGGATGAAGAAAGAAGAAAGAAGATTTTAATAAAGGAATTGTCAAAGACTGTCTCCTGTCCTTTTTACCATTTTTGCCACTTTTTTTGGTGAAATGGTAGGGGATGTACCCCCTTACCATTTCACACAGGGGGGGGCCGGGATCGGGGGGTCCCCTTGTTAAAGGGGGCTTCCAGATTCCGATAAGCCCCCCGCCCGCAGACCCCCACAACCACCGGCCAGGGTTGTGGGGAAGAGGCCCTTGTCCTAATCAACATGGGGACAAGGTGCTTTTGGGGTCTTAGACCCCCAAAGCATCCTCCCACAGGGATACACTGCAAGCTTTGCTGCCCTTTAGGACTGGGGGTGTCCCGAAGTCACTACAAAAGATAAACACAGAAGGGCGCATTATCCTAGTGCATTATCCCACAAAAATTCTTTATTAACGAATAGTCATAAAATGTACTCACAAACATATGAATAAAAACACACTCATCGAGCTACTTCTCCATAGCTTAACAGTCATGGACACAGTGCACTCCAGAGTACAGGGGGACCCTACTGAGGTTCAATCCATCTGACACGTTTCAGAGGATGCACCTTCTTCATCAGAGCCAAACTATCTGGCTCTGATGAAGAAGGTGTCACCTTCGAAAAACGTCAACCAGATTACAGCCCAATAAGATCCCCCTGTACCTTGGAGCGCAGTGTCTGTGACTGTCATTCTACAGTAATTATCCTGATTTAGCTGAACATATAGTATCTAAAGAAAAGTGTGTGGCAAATTTAGTGGGGTGTTTCAAAGAGAATCACTCTACATATTGCACAGATGTCCAATGAATACAGCATGTTGAATTTTCTAGAGGAAATGTGTTTTGCATTTCGTGCCCTGCATATTAGAAGATCAAGTAATAGATCAAGTTCCAATTAATTAATATTTTTTTTTTCTAATCTGACAAAGTGAAAGTGAATAGAATGACTTTAGAATCTCAATGAATACATGCATACAATATTTTGTCCATACAATAAAAAATTTCAGGTACACAGGTTGGGTATATTTAAAATGGCAGTGCAAGACACAGTAATGATGTTTAGAGTGCAACAACCCATAATAGTATGTCACGTGTCACCCTTGAGCTAATTAGATCACTTAGGCATGGGTTAATTTACTGTAGCAAATATAGTGTACTTTGCTTTATTAAATAAAGTGTTGTGCTTAAAATGTTGAAAATTTTAATATGAGACAATTTAAGATATTTTAATGCCATTTAATCAATATTCTTGACAAAAAATATCAAAATGTTTATACTTCTCATATTGTGTTGAACAAAATATAAAAAATCAATTTTTTTCTGTTTTGACATTAATGTTTCTGAGATTTTTGAGCTTTTCAATTGCTGTTTTACTTTTGTTGTGCTTATTTTTTTTTTGTTTAATATACGCAATACAGTTTGCATTGACTGTTAATAGAAGTTTTATATAATACCGTGCACAGCTCAAACAACATTTGTGATTCTTATGACATATCTGTGAATCTTCATTGTTTAAAAAAACACACCATCAGCAACAACAGGGAATATTGAAGATTCAGTGACATTAAACGTTATAATTTACTACCACGTGTCTTATTAGTTGTGGATCAGAGATATAAGATATTGAGGTTCAGAGTGCTTGGTAAAAGGCTGGTTTTATAGCTTCACGTCGCATGTTTGCAGTTAATGCACTGTCAAGACCAAGAAACATATAGCTTTTAAAATAGCAAACAATATGTTGATATTGATCAAACTAGGAGAGATAGTGTACTACTGCCTTTTCTTAATTACCAGTAGCCATCTCCAAGGTCACTGCAACCTCTACTATTTTTACATCTTCAAATCATGTAGGCATTCCATTACTAAAGGTTCATACATTATAGAGTATGCTATAGAAATAGACAATAAGACTAGACATTACATAGCTTACACTCACAAAAGGAAGCCTTTGTTAATATTATTTGTGGTAATGCAGTGTATGTGGCTTTCATATCATTTGGTTCATTCCCAGAAAAAGACATACGCTTGAAACAACAACTTTTGAATGATCACTTACAGTATATTGGCACAACAGCTATGCAAGGTGTGTCTAAAAAGTTCAGTGAATGGTATCCGAAAACAAACAAAACAAGATATAAACAAATTTCCTATATTGACTTTTAAAATAATTGCCATCCTTCAAAACACACTTTTGGCAACATTCATAAAGCTTCTGGAAACTGTCAGCAAATGCTTCTTTAAGAATCGATTGCAGAAGCGCTGTCACAAATTATTGGATTGCCACCATGTCCACAGAACGTGTGCCTTTCATGATGCTCTTCAGGCGGTCGAAACAGACGCTAGATGAGGGGAGTGTGATGGGTGATCGAGAACAGGTACGCCGCGCTGAGCCAAGAATTGGTGCACACAGATCGCACAGTGCGCAGGTGCATTATTGTGCAGCAACATCCACTGTCTAGTCCTGTGCAACTCTGGCGGAACTCGGCGGATGCATCGTAGCAACCGTTTCAAAATGTCCTAATAGAATGCAGCGTTCACGGTTTGACCAGCATTAACAAAGTCTTTATGGATGATGCCATGGTTGTTGAAGAAGGTGATCACCATTGTCTTTACCGTGGACTTTTGCAGGTGACTCTTTTTGGGTGGCGGGGAAGATGGTGAATGCCATTCCATCAATTGCCGCTTGGATACCGTATCAAACTGGTAGCACCATTAGGTACCCAAATCTTCGCAGACAATGATTTGCACTGTGTCCTTCCTAATGCTCAATTTATCTGCCATCAATCATCATTTATTTAGTAAAATAGCTGTTTCCAATACACAGCAAGTGGTAGGACTAAAGCGTGGCTATACATGGGACATTTTTCATTCAACCTGTGGGTTAAACAAAAAAAAACTGATACAATTCCCCCATTTACACACTCGATGTGGATGCAAGAATTCTCCCCGATGTGTCATTGTAATCTGTTAATGCTTGTTCCCAAAAGAAGGAAAAGATCAAAGATCCTAAATAAACGTCTAAAAATAAACAATGAAAAAAATGGGAAACCCACCATTTAGTGTATTACAGTGTGCAGTCCTTGTAACCATATAAAAAAAAAACTTAGACTAGGGAAATGCACTGGTCCAATTAATTTGGTGGAGGGGGGATTGTGGTGTGGGGTTGTTTTTCAGGGGTTGGGCTTGGTCCCTTACTTTCAGTGAAGGTAACTCTTAAGGCACCAGCATACCAAGACATTTTGGACAATTTCATGGCTCCAACTTTGTGGGAACAGTTTGGGGATGGCCCCTTTGTGGGAACAGTTAGGGGGGGAGGAACTTGACTGGCCTGCACAGAATTCTGACCTCAACCCGATAGAACCCCTTTGTGATGAATTAATGTGGAGACTGCTAGCCAGGTCTAAATTGCCATAGACAGACTCCTAAACCTTGTGGACAGCTTTCCCAGAAGAGTTGAAGCTATTATAGCTGCAAAGGGTGGACCAACTCAATATTAAACCCTATGGACCAAGAGTGGGATGCCATTAAAGTTCATGTGCGTGTAAAGGCAGGTGTCCCAATACTTTTGGTAATATAGTGTATGCTAGATCCTTTTCCTTCTTGGAGTAGGTCTTGCAGCAGTGATGAGTCGTGATTCTTCTCTTCCAGAAAGGTATCCTTGTCTCTGACCTCTCTCTCACTGATTCAGGACAAGTATGCATGTCCCTAGAAACTTTCTCTGTAAAAAGTTGAGCTGAAATCTGTCAGCAGTTCATGGACTGCTTTTAGGTCATCAGGTGTAGACAGTTTCTCTCCTTTGTTTTGAAGTGTGTTTTTAAACATAGGTATCAGGTCAGAAAGCTTTTTGACCCTTTTGTACATATAATTCAGACTACCCCGTGTAATTTAAAGCTGTACAAGCCTCTTGCATTGCAGTTTTCTGTACCCATAGTTACTAGGTGGTGAGGTTTTTTTTTTTTCTTTGAAAATTTTACAATAGCTTTCCCAGATATATAAGGAAAGAGGTGGGGCGGTACCATGAGGAGTGTATGGATACTGCATCTATTAACCCTGTGTTAAGCACTATCTGGCTTGGACTCTCTGCAATGGCAGAGCTACCAGGGTCACAAAGGTCGCATTTGCGACTGGGCCATGGAGTACCCTCACTGTGGGGGTGGGGGGGGGGCAGATGGGAGGAAGGAAAAGTAAAGGGCCCTGGGCTTGGACGGAAGAGCCTTGGGACCACTCCTTAAATCAGTGTCCCCATCAGTGTCCAGGCTCCTCAGCTCCCCGTCTGCATGTGGATATCAAACACCAGAGATACTTCTTGAAATAAATGCACAGGATCCTAGTTTACATGTGCGGGGGGTGTCTCCTGTGCAGGAGGGATGGTGCTGTCCTATGCGGTCCTCCACCCATTTAGTACAGACTGAAAGATCTGGGATCCAATGGGATGTCTGGTATTTGGCTGCCCTCATATATTACCTGATAACCAATGTGGAGAATGGCTAATAGAGGTCTAGGTCTAGGAGGTCTAGGTCTAGAGGTCTAACAACAATGCAAATTTTTTGTTTATAAGATCCGTAATGAATGCCTATCATGGACTTATTTTATGCACATTTAGTGTCATTCTAATACCTGGTTTGTGCCTATTAGTGCCTATCTTGCATCTGGGTTTTTGTGTACTGGTGCTTACTACATGCCTGGTTTGTCTATTGGCACCATCCTTGTGCCTATTTAGCACCCAGTTTGCACCTGGTTCTTCTACAGCTAGAGCACTATTACACTTAGAGAAGTCAGTGGATGGAATGTCTGGGGTGCTGTGAGGAAGGGCTGTGATTGGTTGTCTTATGGCAGTGTGGAGGAGAGGACACTCTGAGCACATTTCTATATGATAATAGCGAGCACATCTGGGTGTTTTTATCATCTATACTGCCATAGTGATCAGTAAAGGACAAAACACAGATGGTCTGTGTTCTCACTCCAGGTGACTATCAGGAGGATTCATAAAGGGGGTCTAAGTTTGGGGTCACATCTGTGTGAATGGGGAAAGTGCACAAAATCACATGTTTCTGACCTCGGAGAATCACATTGCACTTACGTAGATGCACAAAGGTGCCATTAATCCAATGCCATGCAGTTTGTTGCAACACAATTAAAAATTAAGGTTTGGGGACATATTTTCTTGAGTTTCTCCTGGCTAAGGCAGCCCATTATAATGAATAGGCACCCACACAGATGTCAGATTGGGAGCAGTGTCTGCATCTGTACATCCCAATTTTACATTAATGGGACTGCTTGTGCATGCCAGTGCAAGTAAACATGACCTTCCACAAATGATCCGAGCTTGAGCGGTCACAACAGCAATCCCACAGATCATCCAGGGAGCCTGGGAGGTCTCGTTGTCACATTAGGTTTTACACTGTGTTGCTGGGGAAAAGCATTTGTCACGCCACCCTGCGTAGGTAATTAAGTAAACTCAGAGGGCCCAGGCTGGCCAGGCCTGTCATGTACCCTCTGAGTTTCCAATTTCACTTACACAGGGTGACAGGGGGCCCCAGGTCAACTTTTTCATCAGGGCCCACAAGCTACACCTCTGGGCCTGGGCTTGGAGGGAAGGGCTCTAGGACCAAAGGAAAGGGGGGCACTTCATGGTTTCTTGCACTGGGGCCCTGAAGGTTCTAGTTATGCCTCTAACTCTCTGAGTGACTTGCCAGAGGGTTAATTTGAATTATCTACACCTCAGTATTAAGCTGGGTACACACGTAAAGTTTTTTTTTTCATTCAACCCAGTGGGCTCAATGAAAAAACCCATGACACATCGCCATACTAACACAAATGATGTTAGTGTGATGATCTCCACCACTGTGCCTTTGTATTCTGACAGGAGGCAGTCCCCCAGCCAGAACACATTGATCAGCACTTATAGCTATTGGCTGCAAGTGCAGATCGTATGCTGGTTTTCCAGCATGCATGTCCCTTTGACAAAAATCTTCTGTGAGAAAGACAGCTGTACACACTGACCAAATGCAAGCAGTTTTCTGTTGTAACTCATATTGGAGCACTCTCTTCTCTTTCTGAAAGAGAATTTATAATACTAAAAGGGGAAAGGGGGTGTGTGTTTGTTTCAAAAGACCTAAGGCATCACTAAGACCTAAGGCTTTTTACCACAGTCGAAAATATCGATCCTCTGGAGACCCTGTGAGAGGTCAGGCCACCCAAACACACAAAACACAACACAGGGCTCCCCCTCAAGAGAAGTCAGCATTGGATGGAACTGTAGTTTTCTCCCTCTCTAAATTCCTTAGTCCTCACCCCCACAGAATACCAGGGCTTTTTATTGCAGAAGAGACATGCAATTTCTCTTCTGCAATAAAATACACCTACCTGCTCACAGCAATCCCTGGAATGTAAGCTGAGCTGCGCATGCACAGCTCAGCTTACAGCAGCCGGCCCAATCCTGTGTGCCTGGATGACTAGCTTTTGTGCATGAAGAAATGCAAAAATGGTTGTGCTGAGTCTGCGTGACTCTTATTTGTGGCACGGCAATCTAAGCATATTTTATGGTTACAGGAATGCTTTTGTTTTATTTAACCACCTCCCAGTGTTAATGCAATTTGGCCACACCTACTGCTGGCAGCTACACGTGCCACATTACTACTGTCCTTGGGGCACCCAAAGATGTCCCAGGTCTTTTACAATACTATATTGTATACTAAAAAAAATATTGCTGTGCACTGGTTAAAGGAAAAGGTGGCAACCCTATCCACCACCCAGGAACCTACATCCCTCAGCATCCCTTGCATTCACTCTTTTTTACCTTCTCTCTTAGTTGCTAGAAATGAGTCTCAGATTCAGCCTACAACTGCAGCCAAGCAGTAGCCTTCCTTGCTTTTCTCACTGCACTCTGTTAGTCCTTGCAGGGAAGGAGCAATGATCTTTTGCCAAGTAAATTTTTCTGCTGCACAGCTTAAAGGGCCAGAAGCTGGCTGCACTTGTAAATATATCAATTATGAATACCTGTGGTCCCAAAAGCCCTGCTTATTAAAATATTGCAATGCCTGCCTTGGCTCTGTGACACCACCTAACATAAACAACCCAATTGACTTCCATTCACATATTTATTTAGTTATAACTGATGTGAACCTCAGTTTACTGCATGGAATCAAAACTCAGGCCTTTTCCTGACACACTGAAATGATGTTTATCAAACTCCTGTGATGAAAAATGTAGTGCAAGATCAAATGCAGTCTATAAAACTATTGACCCAGTGCCCTCTGAGACTCTTTCCAGAAAGAGGAAATTAAAATGCAAAGCGATGAATAACCAGCAAAGCCATGCATCACGATAAGAGGAAAAGCTGGCATGAACACCACATTTCTACATTAAAATATCTTTTAGGTTTAATTAAAAAGAACATGCTGAAGAAGCATTAACTCTCTATGTCAGCCGATATATTTGTTCTCCTCTCCAATATTGTTCACAAAAGCAGGATATTGCATTCATTATGTAATAACCTTTATAATACATTTTTTACAGACAAAAAGCACGAAGGTCCAGATAGAAATTTCTTACTGGTATGAGCTGTTATTCTGTAAGGCACTGACTACTGTTATTTGAGTCAGACTGAGGTAGTACTGGCAAAGGACAATATGACAATGTGGGATCTGCACCAGGTCTCGGCTCTGTCTCTGACCACCAACGTGAACATTAGTTATTAAACAAACACTAGTCTAATAAAATATTTTCTATAATTTTTAAAGGCATATCAGTTTAGTTTCTAAAGCTATGAGATGCCTGTGAGCAAACAAGATGTGACCTAAACTGAAATAAGCTAATCCTAAACCAAAACCATTAAATAATTTACTGTCTGTGCTTGCCATCATAGTGATGGTAAATCTCATAGACTGAATAGACAGAAATAGAAATCCTTGGGCAGGTAAAAAAAAAAAAAACCTGTACATATGTTTTTCATCTGTACATTTAGCAATTTTCCTGGAGTTCAACTTTAAAAGAAACGTATAACAAAGGGAATATGGAGGCAGTAATTGCTGAAGTCTTTCTGAATATACTAGCTACTTGGCTGTCTGGCTTTAGAGTAGATTTTTGACCCTTGACACTTCGTACAAAAAGTCTAAAGTGTAATGCCTTGTCTGCACGTACATGAATACATGACAGTATTATGCATGTTAAGATTTTGTTACATGCTTTGAAGGGGTAAAAATGGTTGTTCATATAGTACATATACGGTAGATGTATTCTGTTCTTAACTGATGATCAATCAGGTCCTCACTGTTCTTCAACTACATTCTTACAGCTCAAAGTGACTGCAGCTGTCCACTTCTATTTTTTTAGCTGTTCATCTTCTATCTATCAAAGCAAGTAAAGTACTTTTTAAACAGCTATGCTGTAGCAATGAGCATTTCGTAACACATCATCCAAAGAGCAATGTTGTTAGTAATATTTTCAATCTTTTAAATACTTTTTGTTTTAATAAATGTAATGCACTAGAAGAATTTTTCTTATTTGCTGCACCGGAGTTGTGAATTGCATATTTCTCTTGCAATTCAAATTTAAAAGGACTCCAGAGTGGGTCTGGGTGCTCGACAAAACAAATTTAGATTTACTGCAAGGTGGTCAGATAGTTCTGTTGTGTTTGTTTTTCTGATGATAACTTAAGGATTCCTGATTGCTTACATGCTGCCTTTTTTAAAAGTTTTTTACTCAATGAACAGCTTTCCCTGCCTAAAGGAGGGATTTGCAAATTTGTATGTTCCTTATCTTCTCATTAACTTTGTATTATTTAAGGATAAGGGATTAAAAGAAAAAAAATTGCAAATGTTTTACAACTTTGGTCTGTTAAGTTTAGATAGCCCATCACTTTCAGTGAGTTTGACATTATGACATGACATTATAGTCATTTTTATAGGCTCTGCTTTTTACAATAAGATGAAATAATTGCAAAAACAGAAGGAAGTACAGGGGCTTCATATTATGTGACCCCTGTACACTTATGCAGAGATAAGAAATTAATGAGAATAGAACGAAAAAAAAATATCCTGTGGCAATCCCCACATATTGCTGATTTTAATGAAAATTACACAAACTAATTATTTTATTCTTACTATAATTTAATTGAGATCTAGTAAATGCAATGCAGGATCCTGATTCAATCAAACATTGGTAAATTTGATTTTACATACAGTATGTCTTTAGTTATACTCTTTGTTGATAAAAAGAAGTCTAAAGCTCACAGTGGACCTTAACTGAAAGTTATATTTATTCAAAACATTCATTAGCATACCAGGAGTATTAGCTAGGGAATGGATGAGAAAACACAAAACAAAAAATTATTCTTCGAACTCTGGAAAAGTTGAAAAGTGGAAAACTTCTTTAGTCTGGTAGTCATGAACACTAGCATAGTTTACCCAAGACATCTGCTGTTTGACCCAGGGCAATTTCAGTGGAAGTAGTAGCTTTGCTGGGTTTCCCGTATCCTAAAATTTGAAGTTTTCATTTTAGTTTCCTTTTAAAATCCACTTCTTTAGTTAATTAGGGTCAGAAGGAAATAAGCATACATGTAGCAGGTTATTTTACAAACGGATCCTGAAAAGAAGGCTCTATGAAGCAAACCTATGGGTTTACCATGGGTTTACTTCTAGTAACTAAACAATACCCTTGTATAGCCTTCTTTAAAGTGTAACTCCACTTTTGTTGAGAAAAAAAACATTTCCCTGTGGGAAGTGGTGGCCCCTCATGCAGGGCACATGGGTGCGCCGCCCCCCCCCCAATCCATGATCCCGGCCCCCTAACCTACATGCAGGGTTCCGGATGCATGGAATTGAAATTTCTTTTTTGAAGCGCATGATTAGAGCCTGAGGGAGGGGTTGGAGCGCAGAGCACTGTGCCCTAAGCCCACTAAGTTGTGTGACAAGAGCAAAATAATATTCGCTATTGTCTTCCTGCTTCTCCTCCCAATCAGGAATCACAATTGTATATGCTATATTATTTTTTTTTCTTATTTGCTATTTTTTTTCCACAAAAGTGGAGTTACCCTTTAACTAAAGCCTCCCATTCTGCCAAAATCTTCTGTATTACGGAAACAGCAACAATGACTCTGGCAGTCATTCTGTGGCCTGAACTTTCCCACTCTCCATGTCTGTCTATTGGCCTATAAGGCCATACATCACACTTTGTGACTTTGTGGCCAATAGGGAGATAAGGAGAGCAGGAAGGGCTAAATCATGTTCACTAAAGCCATGTTTGCCATTTCTCGAATATAGCATCCCAGGTTTTCAGGGGAACCTAAAAACCTGTTATTATGCATGCACTCTTATTGAAATAAGAGTGCATGCATAATCGCTCTACCATTGGATTACTTTAGGTGTATATACTTTGATGTGTGATTCCAAACCAATAATTTGACCCAATACAATCCTTAAAAAAAACTGAAAAATTTCTGTTCCTAGGGGAAAATTCCTTGCTCATAAACAACAAAAATATCTACATAGCTTGCAGATTTCTGCACAATGTGTAATGCAATAACAGATGTAATTATTCTTTGGCAATCGTTGGATGAAACTCAAAATTTTTTCAAAGTAATATGCACAGTAAAAATTACACTTGTCAAAAAAATGGACGATTGACCTCTTAGCAACACAAATAGTAAAAAGGAAGACACCCTGCCTACTTGATCCAATGAAAATGCATCAATTATTCTCTGAAAGTGTAATTTACAGCTAAATATAACCAGTAGTTAGTATTTCGAACAGCTGCATAGTAGTAACATTTAAATAATGTTAACTCAATAGGAATTGCTAGATGAGTTAATAAAGGAATACCTACTTTACAGAGTGTCTTTTTAAAAAAGCATAAAAAGAAAAATCCAAACAGGTCTATAAGGTAACCTATCAGTCTGACAGGATCAATCATAGAACACAATGCTTTCCCTCAATCTTTCACACGGATAGCTATTTCATCTCTGGTGGTACTAGCTAGATGGATGGTTGTTAATACATACAACCCCCAGCACAGCACAAACACCTCACACAGGTTCTCTTTACCACATTTTCAGTACTTCCATAGATTTTGTTGGACAACCCATTTGGAATAATACAGACCACAGTGATAAATGCATACTTACCCTATTTAAAGGCTTGAAAAGAACAGACAACTAAAAATGCATTCTAAAAATGTTATCAACTAAAAAAAGGATCTTAGATGCCACTATCTGATCCAGATTTACTTTGTAACGGGGACCTGAATTCATGCCTAGGCTATGCCAATTGCTCATCCACTGTCCAATGAAAAAGGAAGTAAATGGAAGTACTCTTATTAGGCAAAGGAATGGCAGCTGTTGGACATATTTTGTTTTTTATGCAACTCCTTGTCTTTTTTATTTCATCGGTGTCTCTCCTCCAACCTTTGGGGGACAGAAGGAGGAAAGATTAAAAACATGCACATGTATATATACAGTTAGTCCTATATTGTTCAGGCTCTGGTCACTGTATTAGGCAGTCCTATTTTGATTATATTTTTACAAACTCTATTGGCATATATAAAGTTTAAATTGGATGTGAATCCACTCTCATCCTTTCTAAACTACTGCCATAGTGGTTATCTATAAGGATATACATGCCTCCTGCATGTATCCTTACCTGTCAAATGTCTCCCCTCTGTTATGAGACCAGAATAACTGCAGATTTTGTGGGTGGGTCTGTTATCCGGAGCTCATGGGTGGAGTTGGGATGCCAGTAGACTCCCTGCCCATCTCTACACTCCCCTTGTCAACATGTATTTTCTCCTGTGTATTTCTTACACTGAACTGCTATGATCATCTAGTCAAAACCCAGAAAAGTCACCATATGACTTCAGCATGCCCAATCATGCTGAGGTGTGGAGCAGCCAATACTGAGAGACCTATGGAAGAAAGTAGGAGGGAATCTGAAGTACACTGAATGCCTCTCTCAGGCTTGTGCATGATATATGTAAATCACCTGTCACTCACAGCAAGGGGGAAAAAATTACTCCTATTTTTCTGTGTGTCAGTTTTTATCTCACTGAAAAAAGATAAGATGACTGCTCAGAGCTGCATTAACTTTTCGTGGCACGACTGGGCACAGATGACATGAAATGCTATACTGTACAAGGTGCGCACTGCGCATTGCAGAAAAACTGTGTGCGTCTTTTGGGCAGTGCGGTGCGGATCAGGTGCGAATTCAGGCCTATTATCTTCTATGGGCACGCATCTGATTCGCACCTGCCTTGCGTTGTGAACAAAAATTTGCAACTCATTGTACTACTTCTGAGGGGGAAGTCCACGCCAAATAAATAAAAAAAAACGGCATGGATTCCCCCTCCAGGAGCATACCAGGCCCTTAGGTCTGGTATGGATTTTAAGGGTAACCCCCTACGCCGAAAAAAAAACGGCGTGGGGGTCCCCCCAAAATCCATACCAGACCCTTATCCAAGCATGCAGCCTGGCAGGTCAGGAAAGGGGGTGGGGACGAGCGAGCGCCCCCCTCCTGAACCGTACCAGGCCGCATGCCCTCAACATGGGGGGTGGATGCTTTGGGGAAGGGGGCGCCCTGCGGCCCCCCCACCCCAAAGAACCTTGTCCCCATGTTGATGAGGACAAGGGCCTCTTCCCGACAACCCTGGCCATTGGTTGTCGGGGTCTGCGGGGGGGGGCTTATCGGAATCCGGGAGCCCCCTTTAATAAGGGGGCCCCCAGATCCCGGCCCCCCACCCTATGTGAATGAGTATGGGGTACGATGTACCCCTACCCATTCAACTAAGGTGTATAAGTGTAAATAAAAAAACACACAATTTTTAAAAATATTTTATTGCACTGCTCCGGGGGTCTTCTTCCATCTTGGGGGGTCTTCTCGCCAGACTCCTCCGCTCTCTTCTGCTCTTTTACCTAGCTCTTTCACGAGCGGAGGAGCCCGGCTTTCTTCTTCGTCGTTGCCGCCATCGCCTGGGGGTCTCGTTCCGCCTTCGGGGGTCTTCCGGGGTCTCTTCTGTTCTTGCCGCTGTCGCCGCCTTCTGCGCCGCTGCCGTCTTCTACTTCTTCTTCTTCTTCTTCTTCTTAAGATGTTGACTCGTCGCTCTCTCTGGCCGGAATGGCAGAGACACGCGGTGTTGTGACTTATATAGGGACAAGGGGGCAGGGTCACATGCTCATGTCACATGGTGACCCCGCCCACATATGATGTCACAGTCCCAGCATCCTTCGGGATGTAGCTGATGCCAGATACATATTTTACGGAACTTACAGTGGGCACATGTATTAGTGAAGGAAATAGTTTGAATTTTATAGATAAAAACAATGCAGTTCACAAATAATCTGCCAGGCAAATCTAATCTTAAAATATGTTTGCAAATCTGGCTGCTGTTGTATATATCAGTCAAAAATCTAGTCATATAAGTGATATAAAAAAAAGTGCTACCAATCACAATGCTATTCAATATCTCTGCTCCATGACCAATCTTGTTGACACTGCACTGGCACTCATAACCACCATTGCACTAGCTCATACTCCACTTACTGCAACTGCACTAAAATTACTCCATCGCTGCACCAACTTTCACTTCTGTATTCATCTTGTTCAATAAACAGGGGTTGCGTTTTTTTATATATAGTATTAAAAGTGGTATTAAAAAAATTGTATTAATCCTTGTAACTAATACAGCAAGCATTAGTGCCAACTTCGTCAATGTAGTAAAGGTAACAATTATAGTGATTGCAATCATATGGACAAAAGAAATACAGTGTTTCCAGATTTTTTCCTTCCTTATTTGACTTTTTCTTCCTTATTTTTCTACTTTACTTTTACGCTTGATAAAGTAAAATTAACATAGAGCATCTTTAGTTTAATTCTCAGATGGGCATATGATATCTGACTACACTGTTTCCTAGAAATAGTACACATGTTCTTTCACACGTGATTGTTCATGTTAATAATGCAAAATGCAAAAAACCTTACTGGTTTTCTAGTCACCAGATAGCTTTTCCTGCCTGAGGCAATATCATGGATACTTAATGCCAGGGTTATGTGTGCAAAGAATTTTATAAAATAACAAATATAGTGGCTTATGTACTGTGCACGTGGGGTGACCTAGTTATTGGTTAGTTGGCTTTATATCTGGAACTTATATAAAGTGTACAAATGGCCTATAATTAGTAATCTTGGTGGCACTCCTGCTTTAAAATTATTACTCCATGTCACCTATGGAGTCATGTTCAGGTCATTTAGGAATCAATAGGGAAAAAAAAAAACTACTAGTTCTGCATCTCAGCTCACTGTTCAATTTAAAGGCTTAAAAACAACCGCAAACTTTTTTTTGTCATCTATAAGAATTTTTAGTATTGGTCAACTTTTGTAGCAATTCCATAATTGTGGATTTTTAACCGTGTTTTTTTTTTTTTTTCGTGTATATACCTGCTATATGTGAAAACATTAAAGGGTACATTCACACTTGCAATGGTGTTAAAATGCATCTGTTAAGAACACTTTCACACTGATGTGGTGCGGCTTTCCTGCAGTGTGGGTGCAGCGCAATGTACCTGCGGTTTTCATGCGAGTTATCTGCGATTTGCCATAGACTTCTATTACATCAGGGAATTTTGGTGCATTCTCTGAAAGCGCACCAAAGGGCCTGCATGCAGACATAAAAACACACCAAAACTGCCCAATATTACATTGAAGTCTAGAAGTCTATGACAAAGCATAGGTAACCTGCACAAACATCATAGGTACGCTGTGCTGCACCCGCACTGCATGGAAACCATGCTGCATCAGTGTGAAAGAATCCCAACGCACATTGCCACAATGCATTGTAATGCATCTGGTCTATATGCATTGCAGTGCTGTAGATTGTTCAGTGTACAATGGATAGCAGTGCACCGCCACACACATACTGTGCATTGTGGCACATTTTACAAAAAAGGGTCATGCTGATTTTTTCATCCAATGGGATACTTAGGGCATCCCATTTATTATGAAAAGGCTGCCAAATATAGCACATGGTAACACATTCCAAACGGTACATGCATTAACGCACCACAATGCATCGCTTTACTGGGAATGGGCCCTTAGAGGTTTAAAGGCCCGTACACACGATCTGACTTTTTCACAACCAACATGCAAATTAGCTGTTTTGGACCAACATCCGACCGTGTGTACGCTCCATCGGACCAACTTTTTCCAGGTTTCATCGGACTTTTGTTGGCTGTGCGAACGGAGCAACTTTCTGCCAACAAAAGTCTGATGGACCGAAGTCCGAACGTGTGTACACAAAACCAACGGACTTTTGTTCAAACCAATGCAGAACCAGTGCAAAAGATCAGACAACAATACAGAAGTTGACCAAAGGTGGCGGTAAAGAGCAGAAAAACCAAGGGATTTGGTGAAAGTTGGCTGAAAAAGTCCTACCGTGTGTATGCAATACCAACTTGGGGTCAACGCCCTTTGGACAAAAATCCACAGGAAAGTTGGTCCACGGTCCGATCGTGTGCATGAGGCTTTAGACACATAAGCCACTGTTCTTTCCTGCTGCAGTTTTTGCAGTACAAGGAGTTAAATTTACGGTAACTGTAACTTTCCTAGCAGTGTGCTGACTTGTTCTGGTTTCAGTTTGTAAATAAATGTGATACTTAGAACTTCTAACCACTCTTGAAGAACAAAGGGTTGACTAGCATGATAGCACATCCCCCCCCCCCTTTGCTTTGAAACATGAAATAATACTTCATCTGTATGAAGCTTATATGTTCTCCTTGTGTTTGTTTGGGTTTTCTCTGAGTACTCCAGTTTCTTAATGCAACTGGAAATTTATGGGAAGCTTAAAAAGCTGCTGCCTAAACTGATAGCAGAATACATTTTTAGTAACTTTGCTGAAGGCTTTAGATTGCAAGCTTCATTGGGACAGGGATAACGTGAATGGTAAACAAGTATTTCATACTTCATAAAATGTGTAATGTACTGTATACTATGTAATATGTCAATGCTTTATATAAATGTCAAATCAAGTGGCTAATTTACCAGCTGTTATTGGCATTATCGCCAATACAAGATTTGCAAGTACTACTTTTACCTATTCCTCCATCAGTTATGAAGATATGAAAGAGGAGTATTCTTAGCATTTATAGTTATGTGGCCAGCCAGCACAGGTTTGCTTTTTAGTAATGCCTGTAGAAGTTATGCAGATCCTTTATGACCAAATGCAAATTAGTTTAGTGGGATGACCAATTAACTACAAGCATACATCACATTTCCCAACTCTGAGTTTTGGCAGCTTGTAAAAGGAACTTTATTTATAATCTGCGAAAAACATATAATTAAAGTAGGCTTGAAAGTGGGGGCCTACTGAGAGATTTAAAAAAACTGGACACAGAAATGGCTAAATTTAGTGTTTTCTTGAAAATACCTGGAAATATTCGAGTTTTTTGCTCAAGTAATTCCAAATTCGGTGCCTAGTCAGCTGACTGGTATTGGCAATCAGGCAATCTTGGGATGATGAAAATGAATAGGTTTATTTGAGCTTCGAATTTTATAGCTGGGAGAAATTCAATGATGGGAACACAGGTGCAATGTCAATATTGAGCGTTCATAAAGAAGAAGCCTTTATCAGATTAGTAGAACATGTTGCTGAGCAACTAGGTGCAGCCCACTGTGGGTGTCTGTGACATTTGTATCCCAAGTTCTACCACCTTCAGTTAAATCAGGTGAAATCTACATACAGATGAGCGGTAATCACTATGATTATAACATCATTAGTGTACACAGGGAGTGGAACACAGCTTGTCACAACTCGCAGCAGTGAAGGGTAGCCAATAGATTTTACTCAAAGCAGTATGCACCTGTTGAATTTTTTGTATCCATTTCAAAGCTCACCGCGATAACAGAGATAAAACAGTCATATTTTTCAATTACATCACTGTTTATTTTGCTGCTTTTATTATTAAATATATTTGCTTATCAGTAATGCAAGATTTCAGAGCACTATATACTTTCAGACTAATTCCCAAAAAAGAAGCGCGTTATCATAATTTAGAATTTAATATATACAACTCCTAATGCTCAAGCATCTGGAGTATTAAGGCCTATTAGCATAGGCACTTAGGGCTAGCTGTGCTATCATTGTTAGTCATCAATTTTCTTTCTCCAATTCTAAATGCCCTGGAGGAGTCACAGTTGAGAAAAAAAGGGAATTTTATAATGGTTTGTGCTAATTTACTATCTTTAGCTTTTTTTTCTTTTGAGAGATGAAGCATGCTCGTCTGATACACAGTATGAATCCCAACACCCCACTCTTGTTTGTTTACTTTACAGAAATCTCACATCTCGACCTTTGAGAAGATGTGGGCGTTCATGAGCAGCAAGCCATCATCGTTCGTTAAGAGTAACGAGGAAGGCATCCAGCGAGTTCTCTCATCTGACTACGCTCTACTAATGGAGTCAACAGCTATTGAATTTATAACTCAGAGGAACTGCAATCTGACTCAGATTGGAGGACTCATAGATTCAAAGGGTTATGGAATTGGGACACCCATGGGTAAGATGGTTTTACGAGGTCTTGGGAAACACTTATAACATATCAAAGCAAAGCAGAATCATTATTTTTCTTCACTTACGTTAGTCTGGAATTTCATAGGTAAACAGCAGACATATATGTCACGAATTGTGATGTATCTCGGTATCATTTTTTAACCATGGGGCAGTAAAATATATATATATATATATGCTGTATATATATATTTACTGTATATATGGCATTATAAAATACAGAGGGTTACTATGTGCCACAAAATATGAACATCCTTTATTATTTATGAAACGCTGTAAGGCGTATTCAGTAGAGAAGTGCAAATGAGGGTAAAGATGGAAATATTTGATTGTCATTCCACAAAAAAACATGCTATACATGAAAGAAGTGAAATAAGGTACATAAATATAAAGATAAAAGTTTGAAGATAATAATAAATAAATTAACATGAATCTGTTCAATGTGTGCAACCAGAAGGATGCACATTGATATTACAATATTATCAATCATAAAGTGCAGTATTATCACTCTCAAATTGCAGCAATGTCCCGCAAAGTAATAATACTAAAAAGAGCAATAAGTCAGGGAGATACGGAATTTGTCAATCGCACAGCATCAGGGAAAAAAAAGCTGTTCCTCACCCATAGGCGTGCACAGGGGGTGTGCCAGGTATGCCTGGGAACACCCTAATCACTACCTGCAGTGGCGATGCCCCCTGCTGCCCGGGTTTCCCCCTGTGTTGTCCCCCCGCCCGGCAGTGCTGCTGGCTCCTCTCCTATCCTCCGTTGCTGCGGGAGATGTTTCAGGGTGGACAGCGGGGGAAGGGGCTAGTAAACATGTAGTTTACCAGCCCCTTCTTTTTCTAAATAAAAACAGTGAACACACTCGCTCACTGTGTTCATTCATAACTGAAGCACAGCAAACTGTGTTTACTATGCTTCCGTTTGTGAATGAACAGGAAGCAGCTCAGCACAGAGCACTTCCCATTCATTCACGGCCCCATTGGCTCCCGCTGCTGTCAATCAAAGTCAGTCAGCCAATGAGGAGAGAAAGGGGGTGGGGGCGGGCATGGCTCTGTGTTTGAATGAACACAGAGAACTGCAGCTCGGCTCGGGTGCCCCCATAGATTGCTGTGGGAGCACTTGACAGGAGGGAGGGGTCAGAAGAGCTGAAGAGGGACCCGGGAAGAGGAGGACCTGGGCTGCTCTGTGCAAAATCATTACACAGAGCAGGTAAGTATGACATGGTTGTTATTTTTAACTAAAAAAAAATTAGATTTTTTCACCAGTGGCCGCTGGTGCTCCAAATGTTTGGGGGGGGGCGCAAAAAAAACTGAATAATACTGACACCCCCCCCCATCAATTGCATCCTCACTGTGCCCATCAAATGCAGCCATTGTGCCCATCAAATGCAGCCACATGTGCCCCTCATATGCAGCCACTTGTGCCCATCATATGCAGCCACTTGTGACCATCATATGCAGCCCATGTGCCCATCAAACACAGACACTTGTGCCCATCGAATGCAACCACCTGTGCCCATCAAACACAGCCACTTGTGCCCATCAAACGCAGCCATTGTGCCCATCAAATGCAGTCACTTGTGCCCATCATTTGCAGCCACCTGTGCCCATCAAATGCAGCCACCTGTGCCCATCAAACGCAGCCACTTGTGCCAAAATGCAACCACTTGTGCCCATCAAACGCAGCCACTTCTGCCAATTAAATGGAGCCACCTGTGCCCATCAAATGCAGCCACCTGTGCCCATCAAATGCAGCCACTTGTGCCCATCAAATGCAGCCACCTGTGCCCATAAAATGCAGCCACTTGTGCCCATCAAAGGCAGCCACCTGTGCCCATCAAAGGCAGCCACCTGTGCCCATCATATACAGCCACTTGTGCCCATCAAACGCAGCTACCTGTGCCCATCAAACGCAGCTACCTGTGCCCATAAAATGCAGCCATCTGTGCCCATCAAATATAGCCACCTGTGCCCATCATATGCAGCCCCTTGCCCATCAAATTCAGCCACTTATGCCCATCAAATGCAGCCATCCGTGGCAATAAAATGCAGCCACCTGTGCCCATCAAATGCAGCCACTTGCCCATCAAATGCAGCCACTTGTGCCCATCAAACGCAGCCATTGTGCCCATCAAATGCAGCCACCTGTACCCATCATATGCAGCCAATTGCCCATCAAATGCAGCCACTTGTGCCCATCAAACACAGCCATTGTGCCTATCAAATGCAGCAACTTGCCCATCAAATGCAGCAACTTGCCCATCAAATGCAGCTACTTGTGCCCATCAAACGCAGCCATTGTGCCCAACAAATGCAGCCACTTGTGCCTATCAAATGCAGCCACTTGTACCCATCAAATGCAGCCACTTGCGCCCATCAAATGCAGCCACCTGTGCCCATCATATGCAGCCAATTGCCCATCAAATGCAGCCACTTGTGCCCATCAAACACAGCCATTGTGCCTATCAAATGCAGCAACTTGCCCATCAAATGCAGCTACTTGTGCCCATCAAACGCAGCCATTGTGCCCAACAAATGCAGCCACTTGTGCCTATCAAATGCAGCCACTTGTACCCATCAAATGCAGCCACTTGCGCCCATCAAATGCAGCCACCTGTGCCCATCATATGCAGCCATTGTGGCCATCAAATGCAGCCACTTGTGCCCATAAAATGCAGCCACTTGTGCCCATCAAATGCAGACACTTGTGCCCATCAAATGCAGCTATTGTGCCCATCAAATGGAGTCACTTGTGCCAATAAAATGCAGCCACTTTCCCAACAAATGCAGCCACTTGTGCCCATCAAATGCAGCCACTTGTGCCCATCAAATGCAGCCACTTGTGCCCATCAAATGCAGCCACTTGCCCATCAAATGCAGCCACTTGTGCCCATCAATGACAGACACTTGCCCATCAATGGCAGACACTTGCCCATCAAATGCAGCCACTTGTGCCCATCAAATGCAGCCACTTGTGCCCATCAAATGCAGGCATTGTGCCCATCAAATGCAGTCACTGTGCCCACCAACTCCTCCCCTCTCGCGCGGTTTGCGGCTCTGGCAGCATCACCCCCACCCCCTGCGTGCACGCAGATTGCGGCTGCGGCTTCAGCACCCCCGCTGCAGCTCCGGGACCACCCATGCGGCTCTGACAGAGGCGAGGGGACTTACTGCAGCACTGTCAGCAGGAGATCCTCTCAGAGCGGCGGCTCCAGCATGAGTCTCCTCGCTGCTCTTCCTAAGCGCCAGGTATCCACTAGGGTGCTCTGGTTCTTTGGCCAATCAGGAAGCAGGTCTGACGTCCTGATTGGCAGGGAGGAAGGTTAGTGTGAAAACTGTGAAAATGTATTCACTGTGGTCTCACAATTGGGTGGGATCAGGGCGCACTCTCTGCGCCCCGAGCCCACCCTATTTTGAAGTCTATCAGAGCCTCTGGCTCTAATCACGTGCTTCAAAAATACCACCCCCGCCATAAGAATCCATGTGTCCGGCATCCTGAAAGGGGCCGGGCACATGGATGGGTGGCAGCACCCGTTGCCCATAGTGCACGGGCCACCACTGCTTTACAATCACTTTAAGCTAAACCCTGTAGCATGCAAGGCCAGTAGACTATTAGCATTAATTAAAAAGGGTATCTAATCAAGAGAAAAAACTTTAGTTCTACCACTTTACAAAACTCTGGTTCAGCCACATCTTGAACACGCCATCCAGTTCTGGTCACCAGTCCTTCAGAAAGGATGTGCTGGAACTGGAGAGAGTCCAGAGAAGGACAACAAAGCTCATAATGGGACTGGAGGACCTCAGATATGAGGAATGACTACAAACAATAAATGTATTCTCCCTGGAGAAGAGACGCTTAAGAAGAGATATGATGGTCATTTACAAATATTTAAATGGTGATTCTAGCATAGGGAGAAAACTGTTCAGTCTTAGGTCATTTAGGAAGACACGAAGACACGAAGTTGGACAAGAAACGGTTTAATTTTAAACTGCATAAGAGGTACTGTACTGTTAGAGTAGTAAGGATATGGAACTCCCTTCCTCCCTTACTCTGGAGAGAGTTTTGAGAGAAAGGCAACAAAGCTGATAAGGGGATTGGAGGACTTCAGTTATGAGGAGTAACTACATTAATGAAACAAATTCTTCCTTGGGAAAAGACGCTTGAGAGGAGATATGAATGCAATTTACAAATATATAAATAGTGATTCTAGCATAGGGAGAAAACTATTCAGTCTTAAGCCTGGTACACACTATGAGTTTTTTCCAGGTTGAACAAAAAAACCTTCAGCTCCAGTTGGAGCCACTGTACCAATGATCCGACTTTAGTACAGCAATATCCCCTGCTGAGCTGTTGTATTCTGACAGAGGGATGGCCCCTATTGGCTGAGAGTGCTGATAGGTTTTCCAGCATGCTAGTCCGACAGAATCCGGCTGTCATACACACAGGCTGAATGTCGCACAGCATTCGGCCTGTGTGTATGGGGCTTTCGGTCACTTAAGAAGACACACAGACACTCAATGTATATGGACAAGAAACCGATTAATCTTAAACTGCATAAGGGGTTATTGTCTGTTAGAACAGTAAGGATGTGGAACTGCCTTCCACAGTTGGTGGTGTCATCGAGGATTGTCAATATTTTCCAAAAATGTTTAGATGGGCATCTTAGCAAACAAAATATACATGGATATGGGAGATAGTAGAGATATATTCACTCAAACACCCTAACACCCTAGCACATAATACACTGAATGGACTAGTGTCTTTATTCAACCTTACCAACTATGTAACCATTGCCATATACATGTGATTTTATATAATTGTGAAAAGCAGTATGCAAGTCAAGTGTCCTTTTTTGTTCCCAATACTGGTGTGCAGACATGTGTTATCCTTACTGTAGCTAAACTCTTGTAGCCAGAATTTTTCAGTTTCTGGCATTCAGTTCCCATTTACACTGGTCACATCAGGTAGGGTATGTTGCATGTTAAACATGCATTGCATTAAGATAGACAATTTATTTTTTATTTGGTTGCTTATGCACCACAACGGATTTAAAAGTATACCTGCTGCATTTATTGCATTACAACACACTGCAAATCAAGGTAGTGTGTTACAAAGTGTTGTGGTGGGTGCACTGCATTGCAGTTGCCTTGGGGTGCCATTTAAATATAATCACTGTGTGTTATGGTATGCGTATATTACTGTAGGGCAATTGTGTCAACTGGTCCTTCTGTTTCCTCATAGATTACATAAACACAGTATAGAAATGATCATCCATGGCTCCTGACACTAAACATGGTGAATTAATCTAGTATTTAGCGTAGTTGTCTTTTTTGTTGTGCTCATTCCTTGTCTGCAAATACAGTGCAGACGCTGTAAAGCTCAACGAAAACAAAGCAATGGTAAACTGGCCTTGGCCTCTGATGACAGCCTATTGAAATAAAAGGCAAAATCATGTGGTTGTGAGATCCTTGGATTCATTTAAAAAAAAATAAAAAAAAAATTGTATTAAAAGTTTGATTATCCTTTAAAAGTAGAATTTTGTGTTTTACATTATTTTTTTTTAATATCTGTATGACAATGTGATAAGTGTATAGCAATAAATCTCCTCAATAGGTGATGAGATTTTGAGATTTTTTTTTTATAACAAAGTCCCTTAGATATAGTATATATATAGACACTGAAAAACTGTGGTCAGGATCAATGTACTCCCTGTAACCATTATACCTACACCATATGGGCTAAATATACTTCAGTAATGTCAATTTCGTCAGCTCAATACCCACATTGTGATTGTTCTCTCTTTAGCATCTCCATATCGAGACAGGATCAGCATTGCCATTCTTCAACTGCAGGAGGCTGATGAAATTCATAAGATGAAAGAAAGGTGGTGGAGAGCCGGAGGTTGCCCAGAGGAAAAAAATAAGGAGGCCAGTGCCCTAGGCATCCAAAACATGGGAGGCATTTTCATTGTGTTAGCAGCAGGACTTATCCTTTCTGTCGTTGTGGCTGTGGCAGAATTTATATACAAACTAAGGAAAACTGCTGAACGAGAGCAGGTTTGTTTACTTTATCTGTCCACCTTATACACACATTACGCCATTATGATGAACAATACATGTACTACAAAATGTACTGTACAGTATATATATATATATATATATATATATATATATACACATATATATATATATATATATATATATATATATATATATATATATATATATATATAAAGTTAATACATATACGCAAAATGTTAAAGCAGCCTTGCTTGGCTTCTATAACCATATGAGTAGCTAAAGGTAGGTTTCGCTGCTAGTTTCGCCTTTTGCAGTTACTGAGTATATATTTACAACAGCAAGATAAATTGACATGCAATGATTGATAACAAATAAAATGATTAATAACAAATAATTCTGTTGGATGGTGCTTACTGAATTCATCTGCATGCAGTTTGCATCTAATGTTTAAAGTGGAAGTAAAGACTAACTATAACTAGTCTTAAAAATGTTCCTTCTCCCCTCCTCGTACTTATCCTACCTGGTGTAAAAGAAAAATGTGTGTACTTACCTATTTTTAAAAATTATTCTTATTCAGTCACATGATTATGCAGCTCTGACTCCTCTATGCTAGGGAGCACTCAGCAATGACTGTGAATTCCTAGAGCCATGACATCACCCATTGGCACCCATGTCCCTCCCTCCTTCCCTGCAGCAGCAGATCACTGACACAGGGGGGCCAGAGCTGCAGGATCACATTACTAGAATCAAGCAGATTAGAAATAGATAAGTACACGGATCTTTTTTCCCAAGGGGTAGGCAGGAAAGGTAAAAGGAGGGGGTAGGGAACATTTTTAAGAATAGTTTCTTCCACTGTAAGAATGAAACAGTTCTCACACACAACATCCCCTGTCTTTCTCCTCTTGCTTAGCATCAGATGGGATCTACCACTATTATTATAAAGATGTAGATTTAGAAAATGACTCTAACAGGAGATTATTTTCTTGTGGTTATTGAACCTATCTAGTGCTCAGTTCTGAGAACGCCTGGGTTCATGCATAGAGTCTTGGCAACAGAACCACAGTTCAGGCTTTCTGAATTTTCATCTGTAGCATCAGAGAAGGCACCAGGCATCCATTGAAATCCTATAAAAATACGACACTGGTAGTCCTTTGATCATTCCATGGTCCCTAGAGAGCTATAAGGCTCTCTGATGGGGTCTATTACACAGAAAGCATGTCAACCCTTTTGTGATAAAACATTTTGAAGTTAAAAAAACAAAAGTAAAATATATGATAAATAATAAACATAATTTATCAGCAACAATGTCAAATTGTACAGAATACCAACTATTACAAGGATAGTTTGCTTGATCTTAACAGCCCAGAACCCCAGACAGAATGTGTACATCTGAAAGCTAAACTTATGCCCCGTACACACAAGCGGAATTTCCGTTGGAAAAATCTTGGATGGTTTTTTCCGACGGAATTCCGCTCAAGCTTGGCTTGAATACGCGGTGACGTACAACACTGCGAGGAGCCGAGAAAATGAAGTTCAATGCTTCCGAGCATGTGTCGAATTGTTTCTGAGCATGCGTAGGAATTTTGCACGTCTGAATTGGTACAGACAATTGGAATTTCCAATCGGAACTTTTTCCGACCGAAAAATAGAGAACCTGCTCTCAATCTTTTGCTGGCGGGAATTCCACCAGAAAAAGTCAGATGGAGCATACACACGGTCGGAATTTCCAACCAAAAGCTCACATCAGACTTTTGCTGGCGGAATTTCTGATCGTGTGTACCGGGCATAAGTAAAAAATAACATATAGCCTAGCAAGTTTACTTATATGTGTTGACTGCTTAGACAAAGTTTTAATACGCTATTGTATCTAGGTGACAAGTTGTAGGACATACAGTATATACATACTGTATATAGCAGATGCCTCACCAGCAATAACAGGTGTAGTTTTTACCTGGTTTGGAGCAGTTACTGATCAAAAAATAGTTTTCAAAAATGTGGTTAGTGAAAGCACTTCTAACACGTGGTAGTTCTTATTTTTAGTGGATATTGTAACTACTTTAGTTAAATGTACATTGCCTAATTATTACAAGCATTGTTTTCACTGGGCACTTCTTTAAATACATATGTCTACCATTCCATTATATTACCACACCATTTGTATAAAGCAAGTGTTATCATTGCATATGGACCCTTTTATTTCATTTACTGTATTCTATGTCTTTTTTTAGCGCTCTTTCTGCAGTACAATGGCAGATGAGATTCGACTATCCCTTACCTGCCAGCGGCGTGTCAAACACAAGCCACAGCCTCCTGTCATGGTCAAGAGTGACGCAGTAATTAATATGCACACTTTCAATGATAGGAGACTTCCAGGAAAGGATAACATGACCTGCAATACTGGTTTAACACCAGTGTTCCCATAAATAAAAAAAATGAATGTGTGCACAAAGTCCAGAAATCACCCCATAAACAACTGTTCATGCCCTTCAGCCATTTTGACTTACAAAGAGGTCCAGGGCATCAAACCAAACTTGTGTTCTACAGCCAGAAGTCTCTTGTTTACAAACACAACTTAGAGGGAAATGCCAAGTTAATTTGTCTTCAGTGGACTTTGAAATGCCACAAAGGGTCTGTGGTACTTTTGAGCATGGCAATAACAGAAAAAAACTAAAACAATTGTTTCTCTCCTTTCTACTTTGTCCATGGAAGAATTAACTTTGGAGGAGAAAGGAGGATCAGTCCTGTCTTGTTGTACACAGCACACCTGACATCCATGCATTCTGCCAAACTGCTCAGTGGAATTCATACTTCAGTGCTGTGCCTATGAGGAGTTTGCAACAGGCGCAGACTTTATGATATGTCTGAATCAGACAGCTAATGGGTCCTTTTACTGTGGCTGAATCATGAAGATTACTGCTTCAGAACTGATGCCAATGTACAAGATACAGCAGAGGAAAGGAAACTAATAACATCACTAGTGACCTGTGTTTCCTTCCTTTGCAAAAAATACTTAGCACGAACCTTTAAACTGAAAAGGAAATCTTATTTCACAACAATACCATTCTGTAAACACCTAAATTAACCATATGTCTTTTTTCAGTTCAGTGAGTCTTTAACAAGCTATCACCTTTCTCAACTTTCTCAAGTATTTCACTGAACCAAGCTGCCAACCCAGAAAACAACGTAACCAAAGAGGGTAACATATGTTATACACCAACAGTAGTCAAAAGTAATTACCTATGGTAGTAAATAATAGCAAAAATATTAATTTTGCCCTGTGTGTCAACTATAATGTTTCAGATAGAAGTTGTGGAGCTATGGTATTATGTGATTTGGGATTTCTGTACACTGAGATGGTGAAGTCCAGTTATGCGGCTGTGCATTTGTGCCCATGATGTCATATTAATTTCAGAACATTTATAAAGACACATACAATGTAGTTTTGGAAAATGTACCCATCTTGGTGCAGCTTTTTTTCTTTTTTGATTAATACGCAACATTGCACCAAATGCTATCACTTGTGTACAATAATGTATTTTAATATAAATGTATACAGTTTATTTTTTGGTCATAAAACTCTTCAAATAAAATGAGTTTTGCCATTGGGCAAGCTTGTGATGAGGGAACTCATACAGATTAAATCCTGTACAAATAATATAAGGTGTCAACTTGCAATTGTGTAAAAAACAAACAATGCGTGGATCCAACAAAAGTCTGTAAAATGTAGCCATGGGTCTGTTGCTATTTGTCAAAAATGACAAACACGGTTGACATATACTGAGTAAGCCAGAATGTCTGTCTTTACTATGTGAAATTGTACATTTTTAATAATATTGTTTTTTAAATTGTGTTTTAAATTCTTGGTCCATTTGTTGTATTGCAAACCAACTACTATTCATGACCCCTCAACCTACTATAAAAAAAATATGAAATATTCTTAAAAGCAATCTATGAAAAGATCTAGTACCTACATTATGTGCAGTAAACAGTAAGTTGAAAGTTAGAGTGGGCTTCACCTTAGAGAGTTTATGATGCTTGTAGGACAAACTTGTATGTGGAGTATTGTTGGTTTTACCTGTCCAAATAATACTAGATTGTTTTTTATCTTCAGAGAACATCACACAATGAGACATCTACTCATCATTAAATGTACACTGCTATGAATTGCTGCAGACAGATCTCAGATTAAGTTAGATGGATGATGTGCAGGTGTGAGTTGTAAATAGATTTTCCAACATCTTGGAAAATCTCTTTTTGGGATGATTGTATCAAATGTCTCCATTATGTGTATGGTAACCTTATATGGCCAGAATGTTAAAAACAATACTTGCATTGGCCTTAGCTGTAGTTTTTATTGGATCGTGTAAGACATGACTAAGTGGTATTTCCCTATCTGGCTTCTTTTTCCATCAGATTACCAGTAAAGTCAAATTAACTATTTTACACTCAGCAATCTCTTTTTGGGATGATTGTATCAAATGTCTCCATTATGTGTATGGTAACCTTATATGGCCAGAATGTTAAAAACAATACTTGCATTGGCCTTAGCTGTAGTTTTTATTGGATCATGTAAGACATGACTAAGTGGTATTTCCCTATCTGGCTTCTTTTTCCATAAGATTACCAGTAAAGTCAAATTAACTATTTTACACTCAGCAATTGGTAATGGAAAAATGCCACACATAACATAAAAATAAAATGAGATTGTTTGATTCCATCACATGAGCACAGAGAAATGTGGCCAACTCCAAAATATGCTACAGGTAGCATTTCTGAAAGCTGAATGCCTACTGCCTACTGTATTTTTCTATTAAGAAAAAATGTTGTATGCAAATTCTTACCCTGAAGTTAAATAGTCATCAATGTGTTTCAGGACATGCATAGTGTTAGCCAGATGGCAGCCATTCTGATTTTACTTTGCCCTTTTAGCCTATTATACTAACCAAGGCATTAGTAAATGTGTAACTGTAATAATCTGATAGGTATTTCCATGATCTAATTTTCCATAGTGTAACATTGTGCTCCCAATCTTCTCTAGATTGCTGCCACTGCAGGCATCCTCTAATTTCACCTTCTCAGACAATTGATGCATCTGATATACATCATAAATATGTCATTATTTCAAGAAGATATTTTCTGCTATTTGGTTTATTATTTGCGCTATTGCACTTGATACAATATAAATCAACATCTATCATGCATCATATAGGATGTCCGCCCTAAAACATATAAATTACAGATGAGCAGCTGCTTAAGCAAACTGCGACACGAGAAGCAAGAATTGTGATAAATATATGAGGCAGAGCTATAAAAAATTTAACTCCACCAGTGTCCCCACAAGGACAATTCGTAGTGCTTCCACCACCAGGTGACTGCAAGTATTAAAGTCTCTTACCGGATTCTGTGGAAAATCATATAATATGGTCAAATGTGCGTGTTACTGTCAGGGCTGGGCTCAGTCCTTCCTCCTCTGAGCTGGCCGCTCAGCTGTTGGTTAATTGCCAGCTTTTATCTCTCCACAGTGACTCCCATGCTGATGATATCCTGCTCGTCAGTCTTGCCTATTTAAGCCGTACAGCCCAGATGATCTCTGCCTTCGCCTTGGTCAACATCACAGAGATTATCTCCTGCGTTCCTGTTAAAGACTTGCTTGGCTGACATTCCTTCTGGCTCCAGATCCTGCCTGCTGTTCCACTATGCTGATTCCTGGCTTCCTGACTTTCTGACTTGTCTGACTATCTGTTCTGGTCACCGAACTTTGGCTATGTTTTGACTACGTTTGTTCTATTTACTTTTATTATTAAACAAGTGTGATTTAACTGTACTTCTGTCTCGGTCTGATTCATGGTTTCTGACAGTTGCATCTCCTTATGAAGTGTAACTCCAAAAAGCCAAACATGATACAGTCAGGGTTGATTCATCAGCAGGATGAAAAATAAAAAACATTGCTAACCGGCGGGAGGGTCCAGTGCAGCCACACAGCCTGCAGCATTTTGTATCTGTTTTTATTGCTATATGCAAGTTTTTTTTAAACCTATTTCCCAAGTATTTGCTTAGTGGGATTTATTTTGCAAGTTTCACTTGTTATTTTTTGAATAAATGTTTTTTTATGGGTTACACTATGGGCGTATATGCTTTTTATTTTTCATCCTGCTGATGAACCAACCCTGACTGGATCACGTTTGGAGATTCCCTTCATAAGGAGATATAACCTGCGCATTTGACCATACTATATGCTGGTCTACATGATCTGGTAAGAGGCTTTATTACTTAGTGTTACCTGGTGGTGGAAGCACTATGAATTGTGAATGCAGGGACACTGGTGGAGCAAGTGAATTATGGGTGATTTGTTTCCTTTGGACTTTCTTGCTTCACATATATTTTTCCTTTTTTGCCCTTGTGAATGGGCTCTTATGGACACCTATTTATATATTTGGTGTGATTTCTTTATACAGGTTTTTCACCTAATAAGTTTGATGTCATTTTATTGAATAATTTTTGTGTTTTTACAATATTGAGTTAAATCTTTTAGCGCTACTTCATATATTTATCTATCATTCAGTATATTAAGCAGTTGAATTATAGGGAACAAAACACTTTTTTAACAGACAGAAGTGGAAGCAGGGTAGTGGTATAACACAGTGAGTTGACCATATGATAATTATCATGGGATAATACAAACTGTACACATTATTAGGCAGCAAATCACGTATGGGCATTTTTTACCATATTTTTACCATATTTTGTTTCTAGTGGCTTAACTGTGAAAGGCATTTGGTCCAGAGTGACCATATTTTTCCGATTTCAAAGAACATTTCTTTTTTTTTTTTTCTCTACAGACTTTTAGATAGGAGAAATTGTTGTTAATTTGTCATTTTGTAGTATGGAGAGTGATGGTGACTTTTACAGTATCTCAGAAAATGGTTACAACTGAACCCTATATCAAACTAATACCATTGATCTAAAGGTCCGCACTGTAAAGTTGAATATATTAAACTTTGAGGAGAGGAGAGACCAGTGGAAGCAGTTGGATGATCCCACATTTATTTCCCCATTTTTCCATTCTCTCATTTTATTACTAATCTGATAATGAATGTATACATATATATTCTCATTGCACTGCTAATCCTCAGTGGAAATTCTTTAAATTGACTCATTCCCAATCTAAAGCATAATTAAAGCATAAACCCAGCAACTAATTGCCTAATTGAAAAAAAAAAAAACACAGCCTGCCACAATGTTTGTACTTCTGTTCCAACTTGTGTTTTTTGCCCACCTCTGCCACACTATAGGACCTCTATTTAGAGCCTGCTATGTAGCTATTTGTAACAACTCCCTGCCATTAGTCGGTACTGGGAAATATCCTACAGCGGAGGCCCCTTTTTTCTCCTGTCATTGTACCTGAATGCCACCCTATCCAGCCACCAGTGCCTGAAACATATTCAGATGAAAGTATTGTGCAATGCAATAGAGTCTAAGTGGCTCTCGGTGCAGAACATTTCACTTTCTCTCCTTTTTCTGGTGTGCAGGGGAATAATGGGTTAATTAGGTTTTGTTGATATTTGTTATCAAACTTGCAGCATTTATAATACATTTCATGATTTGTTCATTATTTCATAGCTAGTCTTGAAGTGAAACTTGTGCAAAATACAAAAGACTTATATGATGCAGTCTCTGTTGATAGGATTAGCACAGCAGTTTCATGTTTTTCTGAGTCCCCTGTAACATAGTTTCATTATCTGTTGATCCTGCCAGTAGATCCATTGTTTTTCACTTTATTTAACTGGTTAAGCAAGGAAGCAAAACTGGCAGTTTCAAAGGTTGGGGCAAATCATTTAACATTGAGCGGAGTGCCTACAATGGTCAGATTTTATTTATATGATATAAACCCTAAATAACTGCTGCTGTATATGCTTAAACTTTTTTAGCTGGAGTTAGGCTTTAATTTGTGGTTTATCTAAAGTCCTTCTATAACTAAATGTCTATCTAAGACAAAGCTGTCGACAGTATGACAACGTGATGTCACTATGAAAAGAACAGCGTTGTCACTCTGTTAAGGGAAGTGTAAAAAATAATAGATCTACTGTTAAGCAGTTAATACTATTTTACAGAGGGAACAGAGAAAAACTAAACATGCTGTGTTAATGCTACTGACTTACCAACTACTGCTTTTGATAAGTAAATACAATTAATTGATTCTGATTTGTTTCATTACATGTTCTCTGTGTTATGTACAGTTTTCTGAGCACATTAAGAATTTGTACAGCTAGATGTTAATGAGAATCATGAATACTGATTAATTTTAAAGAGTCATATCATTTAAAAAAAAATGTTGCATCGTTCCACTAACAATATGATATTGCCACATTTTAATAATGCAATATTTTGTTCACATGACGTAGTAGCAGTGTTGGTTTAAATGTGCTTGGATCTCAGATCTGACAGTGGCCGAGCATTATTTTGGGTAACAAAGACCATTTTTTTTTTTCAATTAATTTTACTACATATTCAGATGTAGAACTAGCTGTTTTACATTCCAGTTGTAAGTAGTTTGTATTATCTTAAAACAAAGACCCCAGAACGCAAAGTATGGATTTAGTTAAAATTCCTAATATATAATGTACTTCCTATAATTATTGAGAATTTAACCCTTGCAGTGAGGGAGGGGACAAAGAAAGTGTATTTTTTGTGCAATTCCTGGAATTGGGCTTTCATTTATTCTGATCAGTAAACATAACTTCAGATTTTTTTTATAGGTATCTGCATTTACACACAATTTATGTACTGTGCACTACCTCATTAAACACATTTTGAAAGATGACCATTCTTAGAAAATGGAGATACTTCTACAGTTGTATTCTCTATCTCTATCTTTTGTTGCTAATGGTCAGCCTATATACTGTATGTTGCCCTTTTTCTGCAAAGAATGGAAACTACCTTTTGAGCTGTCGTCTCCATAACTTATTTTCCTCCAACATAACTGTTTTAGTTACACAATCACCTGAGCACTACAACATTTTAAGTCAACTATAAAATTTGCTTAGCCTCATCTTTATCAAAACTTGGACGATAAAGGAATGCACATATCTACCGTTAAAGCATTTTTAAACCCCAAAACAACAAAAACATAATATATTTCAGCTTATTCGTTTTTAGATGTGGTGGCTACATTAGTTATTCTTTTTCAAGCTTTCATTTTATTGTATCAGGACAACAGTAAAAGAGCAGGCCTAAAGAAATCTCAACTTCCCCTCTATCTATAGATGGTAGGGGTCTTATAGTCTTTATAAATAACTGAAAACAACATAGCTGATAAAAAGTATAGGCAGAGAGCAGAGGAAGTTAAAGCTGGCCATAGGTTGTAGGAAAGAAAATTGCTTGATTCCCCTTTCAACACAGTCAGTGTTGATGGTAAAATCCCTCCTCAGGAGATATTGTGTTCTCCCAGCGGGTGGACGGGGGTTGCTGTCCCTGTCAGGAAAACACGCAGTAATTATTGCTAGAAGCTATAGCCACTAGCAATAATCGCTTAAAAAATCCAACAGGCTGCTTGATCAATCAACTTGGGTGCAGTCAGCTTGCCCATACATAGTTTGAAAAAAAATGTTAGATTTCACATCCACACAAGCACGGTGGATGGGGGAATCCTCCGCCGTGCTATTGTATTCTGACAGCAATACTCCTCCGCTGTCAGAATACACCAATCATCACTGCAGCCAAAAGGTAATATTTAACAACCATCCCATTCAGGAGTCATTCACTAAATTAACTCCTCTTGAACGGGAACAGCAGTAGATGGATTTAAATTTGCCTGGTTCAGCAGGGACTAGATGAATTTCAATCCATCTATGGACAGCTTTATCACCTTAAGTAATCTCTAGATGTTTAATACAGTTGGTAAGAAACAGTCTACATCAGTGATCACCAACCAGTGGTCTGTGGACCCCTAATGATGCATAAGAAAATATTTGTGGTCCTCTGGGTTATGCTGCAAATCAACATTGTGGCTGAAGTATACAGCCCAAAGTTGTTTCCAGTGTTGTTCTCAATGCATGCTGACAGTCAATACTGTCAGTGTGCATCAATACCTGATGCCTCTTCTGGCTCCTGTGAACTCAGAAGGAGATTCCAGGAGTAGTGTAGAGAGCGGGAGGTGAAGAAGGAGGAGACTTATGCCTTGTACACACGGTCGGACATTCCGACCACAAAATCCGATTTTTTTCTGACGGATTTTGTCCGAAACTTGTGTTGCACACACACGGTCGGACAAAGTTGTCAGAAAATCTGATCGTTCTGAACGAGATGATGTACATAACGTATGACGGGACTACGTAGAGGCCAGTAGCCAATAGCTTTCATCTCCAAATTTCTTCTGAGCATGCGTGGCACTTTGTGTGTCAGAAATCTCTACAGATGATTGGAAAAAGTCAGATTGGATTTTGTTGTCGGAAAATTTTAGATCCTGCTCTCAAATTTTTTCCGTCGGAAATTCCGATGGGAAAAGCCTGCTAGAGCCCACGCATAATCAGATTTTCTGACAACAGAATCCGATCTGACTTTTTCCATAGGAATATCCGACCGTGTGTACAGGCATTACAGTGGCAGCGCTGATCACCGACTGTAGAAGGGAGCACTGAGCTCGAGCACATGGCTGGAAGTGAGATCCAATAATGAGTCTGTGTAAGGCAGCAGTGTGATGCAGAGTGTGGGAAAAGGGTGTGGGAGCAGAGAGCCAGAGCATTGCGTGTATAGACAGCAGTGTGATCCAGGGTGAATGGGGCAGAGAGCTGGCATTGTTTGTATAACGCATGTAAAATTCGTATTAGTGGTCTGCGGGATTCAAAATTGTGAGTTTAGTTGTCCGTGAGGTCCGAAAGGTTGGCGACCACATTATAAGTTGGGACTCACCTTGTGCTTACTATATTTTACAGTGGACCACAAAATGATAAAATAGGTCAATATAGGACGTATGAATACATAAGGAAAGTAAACAAATAATAGAAGGGTGTTGCAAGGCCTAAACACCTAAATTATTGCATCAGCTACATCTACTAGGGTTAGCATTTTTTTGGACTAAGAAGAAAACACTTGTTGCTATAGCTAACAACAATCTACTCCATCAGTTAAGATGCCTCCTGACATAAAAATCATCTTTCCTTAAGTCAGACAGTTTCAGTTGAATCTGGCAGCAATGGTATGTCTATAAACACTCTTCTTAACTTCCTACAAAATCCCCTTGCTAAGCGTTCTCAGGGGAACCATTCATCTGCCATCCTGGATTTTTTTTCCTGAGCATTATTGCTCAGCTCCTGCCCCTGGGGAAATTTAGTAAACATGCTAGATCATACTTTACTTGTTTCCTAAGCAATTTTGACATCTAGCAGAATTATTTTTGCAATACTGAATTCTTCAATTTTAGGAGAGCATTATAAGCTGGACTTTGGTTAGACATTTTCATGTCTAGGGATAGTAAAGCTTGCAGAAATATCTACACTTCATGTTGATCTCTTTGTGGCAGTGTCAGAGAAAATACTGTGAGTTCAACTTCCCCATCTGTGTACTTTGGCAATGGCAAGCACATCCAACACACCTTTGAAGATAATTACAAATTTGGTTGACCACATATGGCTTGCAAGAAGTGTTTTCTTCCCAGCTCATCTGATGCTCAGAAGTGCTTTTTGTAACGTTTTAGTTAAAGTAAACCTGTCTTGAAAAAATACAGGGGTTTACACTGCTGGACTCCTTCTGAAAATGCTTCCTTTGTTGCTGACCTGAAACAAGCATACAGCTAAAGGGACCCCATTGCTATTAAAAGAAAATTAAAGCAAGGCATACCTGTGAAAGAAGACAGGACATGTTCACCTTCCCTGTCTCCCACACTGCCAAACTGTGCTCAGATACTGAGAAAACTTCAGCAGAAATCGGCAAGGAAGCTTCAAGAAGTGTTGATCTCCTGGGTAAACTAGCTCTCATTTATTCCTCCTGCCTAACTCAACCCATTACAGGATACATTAGAGGAAAAAATTCCCTGGGCACTGCAGGGAACCCTGGAAATCAGGATATCTCAGCATTGGAGCATAGTGGGGTCAGTGGCATGGGCAACAGGAACGGAGAGTGTGTCCTTTCTTCTTTTACAGATATGCCTTGCTTTAAAAGACATTTTAACAACAGGGTCACTTTATGGGAAGTCAGAGAAAAGCCAGAACTGCATAATTTTTGAAAAGTACAAAAGTCATTAAGTCAGCCTTATAGCCAGGCAGCTAACAGCTTTACAGAATCAAAGTTATTGTAACTGTGTTGAGAGCTAAGTTAAAATTTTCCTAAGAGTAGAAAAATTGATCTCTACTGTCTAAATAATTCTCAACATTTATGTTGGAAAGGTAGCATATCAGGAAACAGAATGTTATACAAAATTGACAACCTGCTAGTTTGGTCTGATTCTAGAAACATGTTTCTTTACATTTTTTAATTATTTTTGGATAAACAATCAGTAAATACTACAAGCATAGTATCTCAAAGTCTATGCAATCTCAAAAAATTAACTTTTTATCTGCTCCCTTTTGATCTGTTAAATATATAATTGAAAAAAATAAAAAATGTTATATTGGTTTGATAAGTGCAAAAAAATGCTCATCCATCCAGAAACCCAGCTTTGTCCTTTATCCAGTGCACTATAATATTACTATGCCAGGAATTGTCTTACTGGTAAGAACACCAGATGAAAATAAAAAGGAAAAAAAGCCTTAAAAGAAAACCTTTGCAGCCACCTAAGGACTGATAAACTGCTGTATATTTAATTTTGGTCTTGGGTTTATACTAGGCCTGAACTTTAAGCATTGAATTTCTATTACTAGACTAAGGTTAGCTCACTTTATAATTCCTATACTATTTACACATTCTTGCTCTTCCTTCTGTGTTGCATTTTTGTTGAGTTTGCTTCATACAGTACTAAATATTTTAAAAAAAAGCAAATCCGCCTTGATGCTTCATTTTTAAAATGTGCATGTTACACTTAAAGGCATACAGTAAAGAGATATAATTTCAAATAAAGTATTTTTTTTCCAAAGTACAAGTATTACTTTCGCTGCCGTCTCTGTAGTTCTCTGCAGCTCAGATAGTTCTAGGTGTCTTAACCTTTGCATCATCCAATGAGTTGAAGAACTCTCTTGAGCCACTTAGATTCCAATCCTTTAAAACAGCTTTACTTGAGAAGATTGTAATTAATGACCGTTAGGTTACATAATTATGCCAAATGTATTCCAACTTATCCAATATTTTTCTGCAAAGTGGTATTGTCTACTATACATGTTATGATGAGAAGGGACTAAAGGAATCAAAAGCCCTCAAGCCTAATTAATATGTAGCACATTAAAGTCCTCCTAAAACAGAAGGTATTTATGTCTCATTGCATCACAAATTTTAAGAACAAGAGGATTATTCCCCATTTCAGAACAGTGTATCAAAATCATTCCTGTTTCAGTCTTTTTGGCCATCGTCGGTGCAGTGTATAGACACTTTGAAGGTCTTTTTGATTTATTGCCTTCTCACCATAACCATGTGGCTGTTTGCAGTGTAAAGGAATGAGTTCCATGGTTCTGCCAACTGTCCTGATATTAGGTACAATCCTCTTTTGGGATATGTGATGGAATAGAACATGTAAATGTCTGTTTAAAGAGGGATTTACTGTGTTACACACTTAAAGTGGACCTTCAGTAATTTTTTCAACTTTCCATCTATTAAATCTTCTGCCCTTGTTTTTTTAACTTTGGATCGTAAAACATTTTTTCTGCCAGTAAATACCTTATACAGCCCACTTCCTGTTTCTTGTCTGGTCACTAGCCTAGGACTATGACATCATGTACAGCTCTCTCTCACTCTTGTGAGTTTGCCAGGAAGGGAGGGGGGGGTGAGTCATAAAAGAGCCAATGAAAGCTGCAGGGATGCAGATCTGGAGGCGTGCCTCTATGTGTCTGTGTAAATCCAGGAAGTGAACAGTAAGCAACTTCACCCTCCCACAGTTAAAATGACTGCAGCCAGACTTAGTGGAGGGAGATTTCTGCAGTATATTTGGCAAGTACAGAATCACAGTATATATAAAATAATATGCAAAGTGGTTGGAGGGAAGTTTCAGAATGGCAAATATGTTTTTATTAGAAATTATATGAGCAGACTGCAGTTCCTCTTTAATCAGTTGGAGGGCTTTTTGATTACTTTAGTCCAGGGGTCTCAAACTGGTGGCCATCCAGCTGTTGCAAAACTTCAAGTCACATCATGCCTCTGCCTGTGGGAGTTATGCTTGTAACTGTCAGCCTTGCAATGCCTCATGGGACTTGTAGTTTCACAACAGCTGGAGGGCCACCAGTTTGAGACTCCTGCTTTAGTCCCTTCTTCCCATATCTGGTATGGATATACTGGCTCATTGGGTTCCAATCCCTACTCCATATAAGCCATGGTTTTCATACACTGTTCTGATGATGGCTAATATGTCTGACAGAGCTGCAGTTTAGAATAAACCAGTGATCCTGGATGTGAATTTGGTTGTATAAAAAGTAAAGATTCCTTAAATGAGGAATAATCCTTTTATTTTTGAGATACGGAATGGAATTAGACATTTTAATATCTTCTATTGTAAGAGGGCTTTACTGTGCTAAGCTGTTAAAAGACTAATGTAATTTACTGGATTGAACCACTGGACTAAAATGTAAGTGGGTTCTCTAATGTCATTTTTTGCCCAAGATATATACATATATGTATATATATATATATATATATATATATATATATATATATATATATATATATATATGAAATTATATTTTAATTTACAATTAAAATAATTATTGTAACACTACTTGTTTTTGTCTGCCTTAACAATGCTTTGATCATACTTGTAAATCCTTGTGAATCGCAGTGACATTACTGTGACATTGACTTTCATGGTTCAAACACCCCAGCCAGTGAGCACAACCAGGAAAGTGACATCACATTCTTTGTTAGAGCTTAGAGATACAGTGGTGGTCATCTCCCAACCCACAGCCAGCTCATTAGACAATGAAGGAGAACCAACACTCTGATGTCCTCATCTCCGTTCACTCTCTTCTCTTGCCAGCATTTTCCCTGTCAGCACATGTGTATATAGCAGATCCAGATTGGCTCTTAGATCCACCTCCTTCTAACAATCTGAGTGCTGTTGTACAAGGGTTGACAGAAACTGAAAACTGATATCGAGACATCAAGTTCCTTATTCTTGTAGTAGTGTGTGAAAATACATGTAATATTTTTTTTTAACATTGTGAATACACAATCGTAATAATTTTTTTAATACATCTGCCCAGAGATTAACTTTAATCTCTTGTAAAAAAAATGGCATGTTCCTTAGGTTGTCAAAGTTCAAGAATATTAAGAGCCTTTCACTCACAGTGCCTGGGTGTCGGGCTGCTATTTTTAGCATCGCTTTACCTTTGTTTTAGCGGCTTTGCCCCTTGATTTTAATGGGCAGGGGCGCTTTAGGAGCAGTGTATACAACACCCCTTAAGCGCCTCAAAGAAGCTGCTTGCGGGACTTTTTTTGACGTCCTGCCAGCGCACCGCTCCGGTGTGAAAGCCCTCAGGCTTTCATATTGGAATGACAGGAGAAGCGCTTTACAGGCGATTTGCAGGCACTATTTTTAGTGCTATAGCGCCTGTAAAGTGCTTCAGCTTGAAAGGGGTCTAAAGCATTTAGCAAAGTCATATCATATCAAATGTCACCAATGCATATGTTGCATTTTTCTTTTTTTTATGCTATGTCCTGTAACAGAGGATTTAGGGTGTGGATTGATAAAACAAATAGGGTATTGTTCACCCTGAAATCATACTCAATTAGGTAACATACATGTGACAAAAAATACTGCTATAAATGTTTTCATGTTGGATAATGTATCATCTTCCTCAAAATTATAAGGATAGTTTCATGCAATAAGAAGTTAAGAGGCTATTTAACTTCACAAGGACATAGCGAGACTGCATATAAAATGGTTTTAGAATTCCATAGTACATTTTTTTACATTGTAAGTTATCTACAATACTGCAAATAATTACACACACACATTTGTACATATAGACACAGATTCATGAAGACAGATGAACAGATACAGATAGAGTATAGCAGATACAGATAGCTGAACTGATAAATGAACATCCAAAACTGAGTGTGATTTTAATGAGTCAGCGGGGTTTATTATTACTATTATAGTGGGCCTTGATTTTTGAGTTATTTTCCGACATTATAAAGAGTTACTTATGATGTTATATTATTTCCCCTGTACCTTAAAGTAAACCCGCCATAAGAAAAATATGGGTGCTGCAATACCTGGCCTCCTTCTGAAAATGTTAGTTGAATGCCTTTTTTGCCTTTAATGCTTGCTGAGTTAGTGACTATGAATAGAGAAGTCCTGATTTAAATATATGTTCAAGGTCAGTGACCCTAAGTATAGAAACATGAGAGTTAGCCTTACAGGCAGGCTATTAGCACTTTCAAAAGAAGAAGGTGGCAATGGAAGCATTTTTATTGCAAGTGTTTTTCTCACGGCAGGTTTCTTTTAGATGGTAAAAAAAAACTATTAATTTACTTTATTGTGTTTTTAATGTTCTTGTAAAAGATTATTGTAAGGAGAAAGAATAGAAATGTTTTCTGATGGACACGTGTTAAACAGGCTTGGACTGCATATCTGGCAAGACTAGCATTTGCCATAAGTGTGTGTGAGTCTGAAAGCTTTTATGAGCTGTTGTGAACTACAGTTGAATGATCAGCTAAATGTTTTATGAATGTAACAAAATCCAGTACTTGGCCCAAAAATTTGACCGCAAAACATAAACATTATTCTTGCTCTGATTGTGTCAAACTTTGAATGGCTATCAAATGTGTGCTTTTAAGCTTTGGCTCATTTGTGGTCCCAATCTGGTACTTGTAGTCAAACACTGGAAAAATCATTATTCTGCAGTACTTGACATGCCATTAAAACTGATAATAAAATTGACAAGTAAAAACTACTAAAACATCTGGACATGAAAACGAAATTCAAATGGTGGAACTATACTTAAAGCGTATCGATGTTTAAAATGTTAAATCATAGAATCATTTTCACAGTGTATTTCAATTATTTCTAGTCAATCCTATTAGTCTTATCTCATCTTGACATTTTTAAACTTGCTTTCTAAAAAATCCCCACACATTGATTTACATTCTGCCACACATATTCACTATGCTCTGTGTCACAGAATTATCAGAGTCTGCCTTCTGAACTACAGAGGTGTTGACAGGAGGAGTTCGGGAGGTGGAGTCAGTACAGGAATCACTGCTTGCTGGCAGCAAGGTACTATGGAATATGTAGTCATTAGAAGCTGAAAGTAAACAGGAGGAGAAGCTGCAAAGCATGCAGGCAATCCAGGAAGTTGTCGAAAGTGATGACCAACAGACAGGCAGAATTCCCAGCATGAAATACATTTTTTCAAGTAAACTTATATTGGGCTGTCAAAAATACCTATTGTTTGTATTGCTATTACAATGATGATGTTATAAAATGAAAGTGTATCCTGTGACCATAGAACTCCTTTGTGGAGACATGGAAAATTGGAAACATTAATTGTACTGTCACATTGTCATTGAGAATATCTTCAAGTTCATATATGTGTACTGTATAACTACTACAACTATTTCAAGAGTACAATTTTGAAATGTAAATGAGTGTGGAAAATTATTTGCAAAACTTTCATGAAATTCTGAAACATGCGCGGTCATGCCAAGGGGTAGGCGGAGGAGGCAACCGCTTTGGGTGCTTCAGCAGTAGAGGGAGCAAAAAGGGCAGGACCTGCAACCTATGCTGCTGAAGTAGTTCATACCTCATGAAAGGGCAGCACTTTTGCCTTGTAATTTTGGGTTCTAAAAGACCTTGTCCCTGAACAAAGCTGGTGTGCTGCTTTATTGATACAGCATATAGTAATACAGGTTTGTTTCCTTCAGATAGTTGTTCACTTAGGGTTGGCAGAGTTAACTTTGTTTACCATGCTGTAATTGACCTGTAAAAATCCTTCATTCAACAACTTCTGCTATAGTACGACTGCTACTATAATAATATTTGTAGCACTGCTACATCCATTATACAAATTTCTGCCTTGGTAAGAAGAATGTTTTTGAAAATATAAAATCATTATTAAAAATTTACATTCTACCATTTACGCACCAGAATTTCTATAAATATAGTTTTTGTTTTGTTGTTTTTGTAAACATTTTGTAACTAATTTCTTTCATGGTAACTGTGTTACATGCTGATCATTATATAAAATGTGTATATAAAATATAAATATATATAAATATATTATATATATATATATATACATACAAAAGAGAATTATGAATTTGATATTATTTTACTTTTTAACACTGTGATATATTCAAGTGCACAGTTTGCTGTATGGGGTAATATGGTTTTAAAGTTTTAAATAAAAACATTTCTAGAAAATATGTTGTATTTTTGAACATTTTTGAGGATTTGGAAATTTTTACTGGTGTCAAAGAAATAACCTACTGTTGGAAAGTTTTATGAGAATCTAGAAAATACCACCAAAAATGAACAAAAAAATGTACCTAACAAAGAAACAAAAGTTCTGCCATTGTTGATCTCCTGATAATGTTTGTTGACTGGCTGTTATGCTGACTTTAGCTTTAATACTTTCTTAGTCACTGACTGAGCAAATATGAAGCTCAGAAAAGTCACAAAAAAGTCAAAAGTCCTCATATGGATACTTTTTGGTAATGCATTTCAAATATTAAATAACGAGGTTCAGCAAAACAGTAATACAATTATCAAGAAACAATTATCAGGAAGTGTGGTCAGCAATGGTACTATTCATGTTTCTTTAAGGTACACATAGGCCTTAAAGGAGAAATACACTGTATGGGCAAAAGTTTGTAGATACCTGACTATCACACTTACCTGTATGACCAAAAGCATGTAGGCTTTCCTCTAAATCATAAGTTCAGGTGTTTCCAGCAAAAAGTACTATTCATTGATACAGTATGTAAAGATATTTTAGACAATTGTGTGATTTCATCCTTGTGGTAACAGTTTAGGGAAACAAATACTTTTCTGTTTAAGTATGAATATCCCCCAGGTCCATGAAGACATGGTTTGATGAGTTTGATGTGAAGGAACTCAAGTATGGACTGCACAGAGCCCTCACCTTTGAAATTCAATGGAATGCTAATTGCGAACCATCTTCTTGTCCAAAATCAGTGCCAAATGTTATTTTGACTAAATAGGTACAAATTCCCACAGATACACTCCACAATCTTTGGTAAAGTTTTATCGAATGAGTTGAGGCTGTTATACCTGCAAAGAGAAGATGGGGAGGGAATTCAACTCAATAATAATGCTCATGAATTTGAATAGAAGGTAAAACAAGCCATTATGGGTGTGATAATCAGGTGCTCAGAAAATGTTTTAACCATATACAGTATGTGTCATACATCTTTTATATGAGAAGGATGTCAGTGAGGCATGTGAACCCATTGCAAAGGGAGCTCTGCTGATGAAAAGAAGAAGTGTACACATGGTTAACATGTTAAAAATCGGTGTGTGATAATGAGTACTTCTGACAATCAAAAGCTTTTTTATCACCATGCAGGAAAGTCTTACACAATCCAATCATCTCAAGAGATATTCCAATCAGAAGCATTGCTAGCATCAGGAGGAGGCTGTGTAGAGCTACCTGTGAGATGACTTTGGTTCATTAGGACACAAATCACTTCTGGGAAATATAACTTATCTCTAGAGCACAATTAGTAAGAAAAAGATGAAAACTGGGTTTTGCAGCTTGTCGCCTGAGAATACCTACTTGTATTGGTGGCGGAGCCTATGACAATTTTTCTTTTATTTTTATTATGTTTTCAATCATTTTTCAGTATATATTTTCAAGTATCATACATAATTATTATAAAAACGTGAAAAAAATAAATCTTGAGCATGATGCCCTTTTTGCACATATTCAAATTAAAGCTGAAATTCAAGATGCTAAATAAAGTGGCACCGTGGATGCGAGTACACATAACAAAGTGCCACGTCCCAAAATCTATAGCAAAATTTGTTGGTGAACCCCTATGGACTTTATAGGCACCAAAATACACAATTGCATTAAAAAAAAGTATATATTTTATTACAAATCCTCTAAAACATAACAATGCAAGTTAAAATTCCCATGGTAGCCTACTACCCAAACTACAGCATGAACATCAAGAAATCCACCAAAAATGTCCCATCGTATTCCATGATCAATGGGCCAGTAGATTGTGGCCATCCATGTCTGGCGGGTTTGGTGTAAGTTGATGTAGCACATTCAAGCTCTACATGTTTCACACCATTGCACTTCTTCAGGGGCTTAGGGTAAGTATTAGTTTGTATTAGCACACTGTGGAACTTAAAGTGACAGCTTTAAAACACTTTCTTTTATTTTTAATTTGTTTTTAATAATTTTTCAGTATATATTTAAAAGTATCATAAATAATTATTTGCCCTTTTGGCACATGTTCAAATTAGAGCTGAAATTCAAACAGCTAAATACACTGAAATACTTATAAGGTAATTGTTTTTCCTGCCAAAAGGTTCCTGTCCATTCAGTCCTGTGATTAAACAGAGCTGCCACATATCAAAGTCCTGTCTGGCAGGGAAGAAGTCCCTATGTTTTTTTGCTGAATTTAAAGTGATTGTAAAGTCTTGTTTTTTTTTTTTAGTTCAAAACATGTTATACTTACATGCTCTATGCAGTGGTTTTGCACAGAGCATCCCAGATCCTCCTCTTTCTGGGTCCCTCTTCAGTGCTCATGGCCCCTCCCTCCTGTTGAATGCCCCCACAGCAAGTAGCTTGCCATTGGGGTATCCTAGCCGAGCCATAGCTTCCTGTGTCCATTGGCTGACTGACTTTGATTGATGGGAGCCAATGAAGAGGGGAGTCCTGGACACCTGAAACAATCCTACAACATAGCTGGCAATCCTACAACATCGCTGGACCTATATGGGACTCAGGTAAGTATTAGGGGGGCTGAGGGGGGCTGCTGCACACAGAATAGAATGCATTAAGATAAAAAAAAAATTCTGCCTTTACAATCACTTTAACTGCTTCAGCCCTGGAAGATTTTACCCCCTTCCTGACCAGAGCACTTTTTGCGATTCGGCACTGCATCGCTTTAGCTGACAATTGCACAGTCATGCGACGTTGCACCTAAACAAAATTGATGTCCTTCTTTTTCCACAAATAGAGCTTTCTTTTGGTGGTATTTGATCACCTCTGCGGTTTTTATTTTTTGTGCTATAAACAAAGAAAGAGTGACAATTTAAAAAAAAAAAAGCATTATTTTTTACTATTTGCTATAATAAATATCCCCCAAAAATATATAAAAAAACATTTTTTCTCCTCAGTTTAGGACGATATGTATTTTTCTACATATTTTTGGTAAAAAAAATTGCAATACGCGTTTATTGATTGGTTTGCGCAAAAGTTATAGTGTCTACAAAATAGGGGATCATTTTATGGCATTTTTATTTTTAATTTTTTTGTAATGGCGGCGATCTGCGATTTTTATCGGGACTGCGACATTATGGCGGACACATCGGACACTTTTGACACTATTTTTGGACCATTGTCATTTATACAGCGATCAGTGCTATAAAAAGTCACTTACTTGATTACTGTGTAACTGACACTGGCAGTGAAGGGGTTAACCACTAGGGGGCGATGAAGGAGTTAAGTGTGTCCTAGGGAGTGAGTCTAACTGTGAGGGGAATGGGCTTCAAGTCACATGACAGCGATCACCACTCCCAATGACAGGGAGGGGTGATCTCTGTCATGTCACAAGCCAGAACTGGGAAATGCCTTGTTTACATAGGCACTTCCCTGTTCTGAGGCCCCGTGACACAATCGCCTGGAGACCGGCGGACTCGCTGGCACGATCACGCTGTACGCGGCGGTCACGCTCGCACGCGCCTGCTATCCCCGGCTCTTAAAGGGGATGTACAGGTACGCCCATTTGCCCACCGCTGCCATTGTGCCAACGTATATCGGCATGCAGGCAAGTGGTTAAGTAACACTAAGGGTACTTGCACACGGTACTGATATATGAATATCAAATATTCCTGGCCGAGAAAAAGGTGAGGGTGGGCTGTAAAACACATGTTCATATTTGTGTGTATTTGCAGATGTTAGCACATATGCGCACACACACACATAAAAACATTTCTTTTTTTTTTCAAATCAAAGGATGGTATATGCTCATATTTCTGTGTATTTGTGTGTATATACGTAAAACTACTATCTGGCAATGCACATTTTTTTTTTCATACTGACCTGTAGGCAGGTTTATGTGCCTATGTACAGGCCCATTAAAGACAAGAAGTCTTTATGGGTCTCCTTCCAACCCTCATCCTGTGATTGCACAGTAAAAGGGGAAGCATAAGACTAATGCTTTTCTATGTGTGACTCTGCTCTTCCCTATCAGCATGTTTCTTGTTAGCATGCGAGCAGCAAAAGGTGGTTCTATCACACCAGATTTAAGTACTTATACTGGTATCATTAAAAAAATACTTTTGAATCTTGTATTAATGAATACAGAGCTGTATTCATTTGTGTTTTTAATATATGCCTATAGTTAGTTATAGTACAGCTTTATGTTTTGGTTTTAAAAAGTAATTGATTTTAAAATCGTACACAATAGTGTTGATTTACTAAAGGCAAATAGGCTGTTAACTTTGCAAGGGAAAAAGGACTTTGCAAGGGAATTTTCCCCAGAGCTTAATGAATTAAATGAAGCTCTACTGACTTCTATAATTTAATCACGTGCAAGTAAAAATGCTGTTTCTTTTTTTTCCTTGAACATGATTGGGTATTCTTTGAAAACTGATGCTTCACCACATTCAGTAAGCTTTGGTGAAAATTCCAATGCAACATGAACAGCCTATTTGCCTTTAGAAAATCAAACCCATTATCTTAAAAGTTTAACAACTGTTTTGAATCTTTAAAGAAGCAGTGGGTATGGAGATGGAAAAAACTCCATCTATAAGTACATTTGAATAATGCACAGATCTTGTATGACCGTGCAAATGCTAAAAAAGACGTCAGTAGGTCTGCCCATGCTAATGTGTTTCTCTTCCACCTAATGAAACCATAACAGGGTAATTAGGAAAGACAGCAAAGAAACTGATGAGGTTTTTACTTTGTGCAAAAGTCAGCACTTTTTAATTTTTTTATTTTTTTATTCTACATATCCCAGTAAAAATGTGAGCCATTAGCACAGTGTTTTATCGTTGACAGATTCTTCATCTTTGCAGTACGGCAGGTTTGTGCATCCTGATAATAGATGTAATGGTTAACCCTTCACTTGAGGAAGCAATGTATAATCAAGATAGCTCATTACTGTTTGGCATTAACTTTATGGAAGCTTTTTATTCTGCTGTCCTTTTATTTCCCTAATTACAATTTACAGATCTAAATGTCTCTTTTTAAATCAAAAAAAAAAAGGGCAAGAAGAGAATTAGATGCGCCATATCTATCTCTTGGCCCTAACATTTGCAGCAATTCTTTTCCCAGCATGCCCCTGAATGCACCTACCAGGAATAGCTGGTGCTAAAGGATTAATGGCGGTTTGGGGAAATCCTTGCAGTTAATCTTTCAGTGCAACAGATCTGTCTCTAATTGGATTACTGTTAAAGAAATCAATGCTATCTGTCCCTATTATAAATGTAGACTTCTAGCATCTTGTACTCAATGACAACTTCTTCAACAGTGTCATTAGATTGAGAATAATACATATTAAAAGCTTTATATCTGACATACCTAATTCATTCTTTGCAGAACACTGACAGTTTCTAACTCAGACTGACATGAATAAGACAAATTCTGTCCTGTAGCTGACAACTTGTAAACTATTAGCATCTATTAAAGAGGTACTGATTAAATTCAAAATGTCTTACATAATGTTTTCTTGGGTGCGAATTAAGGATTTTTTTTCATCTTTAGATTCCAGTAGTGTATCCTAGAAATATAATAAATTACTTAAATGATTAGTTGTGTATACCTCCTAACAACTGTAGTTTTAGAATATGATGCTTCGGGCACAGGGTGAATAAATACTATGAGGGCAGTGGCGCCAGAAGAGGCACACATATGATGTCTATGGCACAGAAGAACACAGAAGATAACTAGCTGTAAGTGGACAAGTTTGGGCCTAAGAAGGTTCAGTTTTAGGTGGAAAACTATAGTACATCTAAGTAAGTCATGGATGGTGAGATTGCTCATGTGTGTGTCTACCAGAATCCCACACTCCAGGGCTGGCCCTCTGACATTGTGCTGCCTGGTTTCAAGAATGAAATGCTGCCTCCCCTCCCAAAAAAAAATCATGCCTACCAAAATACCCTCACATCCATTATTTTATATTATGAGAAATAAAACCAAAATTACATTTATTAGGAAGTCAGATTGACATGTAACAGCACCTTGTTCAATATGCAAAATTATATGACATACCATTATGTTCTATTTCAAGGGGTGTGTCAGGGCAGTATAGGGGCAACTAGGGTAGTATAGGGGTAGGCTAGGTTAGTATATATACAGTATAGAGTAGTATAGGGGCAGGCTAGGGTAGTATATAGACAGGCTAGGGTAATAAATGGACAGGCTAGAGCAGTATAGGGGCAGGCTAGGGTAGTATAGGGGCAGGCTAGGGTAGTATAATGGCAAGTTAGGGCTGTATTGTGATTTTTGAGCATGATTTGGCCATCTTGCAGATCAGCAGCCACTACTAGAACTAATAATGGACACGCTTTGTATCCTGTCACTCAGAACTAACTTATATTACCTCTCTGTTGCTCTCTCCTAGTGCTCCCACAGTCTTCAATGCCTAGCCTCACGCATGCACCAGAGCAGAAGTAGGTGGGCTGGGCTCCTCTAGTTCCACCCAGTAGAAATGCAAGCCTTGCAAGCTGTGCCTGAATATCGACTGCTGGCTGGAGCCGGTGGGGAAGGGATCTTTCATTGCTCTCTGTCTCCTGTGGGTGCCCCGCCCCCAGCAGCACACACACCTGAGCTCTTCATGTGTGCTTGGGTGTTTAACAGCTGATGTTAGACTGTGTGCAAGCACCCGCGTGCCAGACGACTATAAGTATGCTGGTTGAGAGCAGCAGGGCAGCCTTTTTACAGAGCAGCAGGGCGGCCTTTTTAAAAGGAAGCAGAGCGGCCCCTGTTTGACACACAAAACTGGAGGAGAAAAAATGTTGCCCGTCAATTTGCTGCCCCTCTGAAAGTGATGCCTGGGTCCAATGGTAGGGCCGGCCCTGCCACCCTGCCACACACACACACACACACACACACATTGCAACCATCGCCAGCAAGCAGTAGGATAGAGACCATCACCCATTTAATATAGAGAACAGTTAAAGACTGTCATTGACCTAGCAGGGATATTTCCCATCACTAAAAGTGTTCCTCAATGGACTGTGGTTTTGTGAGCACTAGAATAATTTGTAATTGAAATAAGTCTGCCAGATAACTTATGAGTATTAAATATTCACAACGGAACTGTTTGTCTGTGTCCCTGTTTCTAGCTGAAAATATTATGCAGTTAGGTCACACCTGTGCTGTCATATCTGTGTATTGCATATGTGTGTGGTTACTGGGTAAATGGAGGACCAACTGACATAAAAAATAGACAGGGGCTTAGTTATAGCCAAATTGCTGCATTGAACCCATAGGTCATATATTCAGCATCTCTTTATGGCATAAGCTAGTTGTAAGACCATCAAGATCTTTGACTGGGTAGAATGAGTGATGATAAAAGAGAAGGAAAAACTATTTTACTGTATGTTGTACATACACAGCAAAATGCCTTCAGCCTTCTAGATGTGGAGGACTGCTGTGGTGGATTGGATAGATTAATCAGCTGTAAGATAGACAAGTAAATGCCTTTCAACAGGGTATAACATACCAAAGGAAACTGTTAACTGATTTGTGTAATACAATGCTATTTTATTCTCTGTCTAAATTTGATTTCAGTCCAGAGAATTGTGAAGGCATAAACATACACAAGAAGCACACCCAGAAGTAAAATCTTCATTATGCTTAGGGATGTTAACTACCCAGTGTTAAAAAAAAGCTAACTCTTTACACTATAACCTGCTTTCCAACTAGATATAACTGGTAAACATGTACTGTATAACTAAAATCAAAAAACAATTATACTTCTTCCTACTGACAAAGCTGGTGGTAATGTAAAACAAGGGGAGGTTGTTTGTTCTCTGTTGCAACTGAATGCCTATTATGAACCCAGAATAAAGAAGAAGAGCAGTTTCTGTTTCTCTAAAATTATTTAACCACTTTGGCTCTCACACCTGTTTACCCCCTATGGACCAGACCATATTTCACATTTCGCTATGTGTCTGTCCGTGAGTCTATAACTTTGTAATTACGTATGATAAAAAATTGATACATATATTGTTTTTTGGGGGACAAACACAGCTTTCTCGTGACCCTAAAGTCCTCTGAGGATTTTTTTACATTTATTTGCATTTTAAGGGGAAAAGGAGTAAAAGTTGTAAAAAAAAAAAAGTATTTTTTCAAGTTTGATCAGTAATATCTTGAGCAAGTACCATCAATGTGTGACAAACATCTACATTTTTTCTGCTGTTTGTTCTATTTACTACAACATTAACCACTTCCTTACCCACCCATAGTCATATGATGTCCACAAGGTGGATCTCCCATCCTGGGTGGATGTCATATGACGTCCTCCCATTCCCGGCCGCCTAGGGGGCGCGCGTGTGGCTGGGAATGTCACAGTCACGAAAAAAAAAAATCGCAGATCGCTGCCATTACTAGTAAAAAAAAAATGCAATAAATCTATCCCCTATTTTGTAGACGCTATAACTTTTGGCAAACCAATCTATATACGCTTATTGCGATTTTTTTTTACCAAAAATATGTAGAAGAATACGTATCAGCCTAAACTAAGTAAAAAATGTGTTTTTAAAAAAAAAATTGGATATTTAAAAAAAAATATTGTGTTTTATTTCTAAATTGTCGCTCTTCTTTTGTTTATAGCGCAACAAATAAAAAGCGCAGAGGTGATCAAATACCACCAAAAGAAAGCTCTATTTGTGGGAAAAAAGGACGTCAATTTTGTTTGGGTACAACGTTGCACGACCGCACAATTGTCAGTTAAAGCGACGCAGTGCCAAATCGCAAAAAGTGCTCTGGTAAGGAAGGGGGATAAAATCGCTCGGGGCTGAAGTGGTTACATTTTTGGTACAAAGCAAGTTATTTACAAAAGAAATAAAGTTATTTTTTGGTTTTTTTTTGCATACATTTCATTTTTCCCATAATGCATCAGTAATTTATAGTTCTTACTGATTTAAAGTAAAACAGATATACCGTAACCACATCTTTTTAACAGTAAATCCTTAAAGATAACAATGTATATATGTGCTTCATAAAAACATGTTTCCAGCAAAAAATTTTAAATAGAAACATGGAACAAAAGATGAAACTGTTCAACAGTGATCATACAGGTTAAAATAAAGGGGGTTAAGTAGTAAAAAAAGAGCATGTCCTGGTAAATTAAGAGTGAACTCCCTGTGCACACAATAAAAACGTTCCTCTGTCAGCTGCAGCTCACTCACTCACAAATCTGTCTGACAATGCAGGAGATACAAACAGAAGAAAACCGGCGCTGAAGACAAAATAATAAATAAATAAACAATAAGTGACTAGTTTGCAGCTTCTGTAAAGAAAAGTGCTAAAACTCCAAAATATGCCATACAAATTAAAACAGCGCTAGCAATAGTGAGTGTACAAACCAAACAAGTGAATGTTAGAAATATAACAGTGACCACAAAAAATTATTTGCATCATAAATGTGTTGAAATATATATATAGGCATAAAATGCATAAAGAAAGTCTCTTAGTGCAGTGTCCAGTGAAAAGTGAACCAAACAAATATATGTGCAAAAGAATATATATATATATATATATATATATATATATATATATATATATATATGTCCCCTTTTAGGACTGAACTCACCAAGCAGACAAATGAAGCAAGCAGGCAGGTGAAGCTGGCCAAACAAACAAAAACTGATAGTATCTGAAGATTTCAGGAAGCAATGCGAATAGCAAGCTGATTAGGCAAATAGCGTTGGGCTGACAATGCAGAAGCTCCAAGAAACAACAGACACATACAGGATCTCAGGGGGATTATCAGCAAACGTTCCACCGACAGGAGAGAAAGAAACTTCATATGGTGAAGTACTGTATGTTAAGATCAAAGGGGCTGCGCACTGGGCGCTACTTACAGGATGCAATGAGGCAATGAATCACTCAGAGAGACTTCTGCGATCGCCACTCATCGGCGTGCATTCCACGGAGGCAGGAAATTGCGTCAATGGTTACAGCTGTCAGGAAAATCGTGTTTCCAGGCGGTTGACTGGCACGCGCCGACGCGCGCCGACGCATGGTGGTGCGCGCGTTCCCGTGAGCGCGGGTCTGCGTGCGCGCGCGCGCTGGCGTCCAAGGGCGCGCGCCCTGTGATTCACACTCACCTGTATGGACTGTTGGCGCCAATGGGGCTATTTAATCAAGCAGCACCTGCTGGCTAGTGCTGCCTGATCTTCAGTATACCTGATACTCTGCACCAGCCACTACCTTGTTCCTGTGATCTCTCAGTGATCTGTTTGTTCCTGTATTATACCCTGCTTACCTGTGAAGACCTTGGCTTAACCCTTTGGACTATCCGGATTTCCGCCTGCCCCAGACCTCTGCTTGACTGACCATTCTCCTGCCAACTCCTTTGTACTGTGCTGTTTGAACGTTGCCGACTTCTGCTTGGATTTGGACTTCTTATATCTCCTGCTCAAGGGACCTGTATCCGCTTATCCTGTATTACATCCGGCTTACAGTGAGTTTCACCACCTGTATTGGGAACCCCATCACCATCCCTTACCCGCTGTGTGATGTGAGTTTATCTACCGTTATTTCACCTTGCTGTCAGTGGACTCTACATACCGGAACTTTACCTTTCCACCTGTGAACCCTGCTTACCTGCACTTCACCTCATCAACAGCGGACCACCTGCACCAACTTCCGGACTCTTACATCAGGCTCCCTTACCCTTCCTGACTTCCGTGCCTCCTGTACCCACCTCCAGGGGCCGTCAGTCGGATCCGTACGGGAGACCTCCTCCTGCCCAATTGGACTCATCTGTCAGGTACGTGCCGTTTATGATAGTATCAGGCAGCCATGACCGAGTCCGGGCAGGGGGTCTCCCCCATGGAGGAACTAGGCAGACATCTAGCAGGTCTCTCCCAAGCAGTAAAAGGCCTACAGGAAGGTTACACCCGTTTGATGGAACAGGTTCAGACTTTGTCCGCTAACTCTCAAGGAACGTCTTCCACGGGACTTCCCCAGCCACCTTCTGTAATTATGTTACCCCCAGAACCCAAGGTACCCCTACCCGAGAAGTTTGCCGGGGAACGAAGTAAGTTCCGTGCCTTCCGCAACGCATGTGAGCTTTATTTTGCCCTACAGCCACGGACTTTCTCTCTGGAAGCTACTAAGGTGGGCTTCATCATCTCCCTCCTGACAGGGGAACCCCAGACCTGGGCCCACCGCCTGCTGGAGCAGAAAGCCGCATCCTTGGAATCCTTTAGTAGTCTCTTCTCTGCTATGTCACAACTATATGAGGACCCTCAACCCACCGTTACGGCCGAAGTCGCATTACAGTCCTTACAGCAAGGTCGCAGAACGGCCGAGGACTATGCCGTCGAGTTCAAACGTTGGAGCTCTGATACAGAATGGAATGATGCGGCGTTACGCCATCAATTTCGCAAAGGATTATCAGACCCTCTGAAAGATGAACTGGCTCGAGTGGGGGTTCCTCCAACTTTAGATGAACTTATCAACTTATCGGTGCAAATTGACCGCCGTCTCAGGGAAAGACGGGCCGAAAGAGCCTCCGGACCTTCTCGTCCCTTCTGGATGGTCCCCAAGGTCACCGGGCCACCCGGTGTGGCTCCTTCAGCTTCATCTACTCTAGCGACAGGAGCTCCGGAACCAATGCAGATTGGGTTGCTCAGACCTTCTTTGACTCCTGAAGAGAAGATGCGCAGACGGGCCCACAACCTGTGTCTATACTGTGGTGAACCTGGACATTATGCAAGAATGTGCCCCAACAAGACACGTAAGTGCCTGCCCTCTTCTTCCTTGTGTGCACCTGTCTTGCTTCCAACTGGCACTCACCTGGCGATCTCCATTATTTTACAGCTCTCCGGCCGGAGCATTCCAGTATCGGTCATCATTGATTCAGGAGCATGCAGCTGCTTCATTGATCAAGCCTTCGCAACCAGTCATGGCATTCCTCTTCGACCCAAGACCCGAGGTCTTTCAGTACACCTGGCCGATGGATCCACTCTTAGTTCCGGTCCGGTAACCCAAGAAACCACACCTCTATTCGCCACTATAGACTCTCAACATCAAGAATTTCTCTGTCTGGACGTCATACCATCTCCACTTTTTCCAATCATACTTGGAATGCCCTGGTTGCGGGCCCACAACCCCAATATCAACTGGGCCACAGGGGAAGTCCAGTTCTCTTCTGAATATTGTCGGCAGAATTGTCAATGTCAAACCTCTGTCAAACTGGCTCCTCTTCTCTGTATGGGGTCTGATGCTGAACTCCACCAGTCCATTCCTGAACCCTACCGGGACTTTGTGGATGTATTCAGTAAAAAGGGGGCAGAAACTCTTCCTCCCCACAGGCCTTATGATTGCCCCATAGAATTACTACCTGGAACAGAAGTCCCCTTTGGAAGGATTTTTCCATTAACGGAACAGGAATTGGGCACTCTAAAAGACTACATAGATGAAAATCTAGCAAAAGGCTTCATCCGCCCCTCCACGTCCCCGGCCGGCGCGGGCATCTTTTTTGTTGAGAAAAAGGACCACTCCCTGCGCCCTTGCATTGACTACCGGGAATTGAATAAAATTACCATCAAGAATAGATACCCTCTACCACTGGTGCCAGAACTCTTCCAACGACTGGGGACAGCCAAAATCTTTACTAAACTGGATCTTCGCGGGGCTTACAACTTAATCCGCATCCGAAAAGGGGACGAGTGGAAAACGGCTTTTCGCACTCGATTTGGACATTATGAGTATCTCGTCATGCCTTTTGGCCTGTGTAACGCGCCTGCTACGTTCCAACATTTTGTCAATAACATTTTCCACGATTATCTGGATCTGTACGTTATTGTTTATCTAGATGACATCTTAGTTTTTTCTACTTCTTTGAGTGATCACCGCAGGCATGTCCGAAATGTTCTTACCCGTCTGAGACAGCATGGATTATACGCCAAACTTGAAAAGTGCAGTTTTGAAATCCACACTGTGCAATTCCTGGGATTAATTATTTCTGCTGATGGAATAAAAATGGACCCTGAAAAAGTATCCGCTATCCTGGATTGGCCAGCACCCATGGACAAAAAAGGAGTACAACGCTTCGTTGGCTTTGCCAATTTCTACAGAAAGTTTATTAAAGGTTTCTCCTCCATCATTTCCCCTATTACCGAACTCACCAAACAGGGGACCCGATTTCTCTGGACTCCCAAGGCACAACTGGCCTTTGAAGAGCTCAAGAGACTTTTTACTTCGGCCTCCATTCTCAAACACCCAAATCCAGCTTTGCCCTTCGTATTAGAGGTTGACGCTTCCGAGATTGCAGTAGGTGCCGTGTTGTCCCAGCGACAGGGGGCCAAGGCCCTTCTTTATCCTGTGGGTTTCTTCTCTCGCAAACTGACCTCGTCAGAACGAAACTACGATGTGGGCGACAGGGAACTTCTTGCCATAAAGGTGGCATTGGAGGAATGGCGCTATCTACTCGAGGGTGCTGCGCACCCTGTTCTGGTTTACACCGATCATAAAAACTTGGAGTACCTGAGGACAGCCAAAAGATTAAGACCGCGGCAGGCCAGGTGGGCTCTATTCTTCTCGCGGTTTCAGTTCCACATAACCTATCGACCGGGTTCCAAGAACACAAAACCAGATGCTCTTTCCCGAATGTTTCTGGATACTGAACAGGCCCCACTTCCCGACACCATTCTACCTTCTGGGAACTTCTTGCTCTTACAGGGGGATCTCATTTCTCAGATTAAACAAGCCTCTGTTGGGATGCGTCCTCTGGATGGAATGTCCGTCAAGGACGGTCTGTTCTGGCATGAAGACAAAATTGTAGTACCAGAAGAATTAAGAGTGCGTGTACTAGAATTATGCCACGACCACAAACTGGCAGGGCACTTCGGCACTCAGAAAACAACCAATCTGCTGCAACGTACTTTCTGGTGGCCTCATCTGACCCAGGATTGTAGAAGATATGTCGAGTCATGCAATGTTTGTGCACGAAACAAAACCAGCCGGACCAGAGCCTGGGGTCTATTAAAACCTCTACCAGTCCCAGAAAGGCCATGGAATATGGTCTCAATAGACTTTATTGTCGAACTTCCCCCATCGGAGGGGTTTTCTTCTATCTTTGTCGTAGTAGACAGACTATCAAAGATGGCCCACTTCCTGCCCATGAAGGGCACCCCGTCAGCCATGGAAACAGCCAAAACATTTATCAAAGAAGTGGTGAGATTACATGGAATTCCAAAAAATATTGTTTCAGATCGTGGTGTTCAGTTCACCTCCAGATTCTGGAAGGCCCTCTGTGGATCTTTGGAAATTGAATTGGCATTCTCCTCGGCATATCACCCACAGACAAATGGACAGACTGAGAGAACTAATCAAACCCTAGAACAATATTTACGCTGTTTTTCTACCTTCTCTCAAGATGACTGGGCCCCTCTGCTTCCCATTGCCGAATTCTCATATAACAACTCTCTACACTCGTCCATCAATCAGACACCGTTTTTTGCCAACTACGGCTACCATCCATCTTTTCTACCTCAATCAATACCTGAATGTTCAGTGCCCGCAGTATCCAAAACCTTGGATTTCTTTTCCATTAACAATAGAGTACTGCAGGAAACCATGACCAAAGCCCAGGAAACTTACAAAAGAACCTTTGATGAAAAGAGACGTGGGGAACTCATCCTAGAACCCGGTAACCAGGTCTGGTTGTCCACCGTCAACTTGAAGCTGGCATGCCCTTCCCGGAAACTGGGTCCAAAATTTTTGGGGCCTTTTCCTGTAAAAAGGAAAATTAACAATGTCGCTTATGAACTTGATTTGCCCGCTTCCCTAAGGATCCACCCAGTTTTCCATGTTACTCTCTTGAAACCCGTGATTCCAAACTCATTTGTTGGCCGTAGGACCGGTCCCCCCAAACCTGTCATTATCAACAACGAAGAGGAATTTGAGGTGGAATCAATCTTAGATTGTAGGAAAAGACATGGGCAGATCCAGTTTCTCATCAAATGGAAGGGGTATGGGCCCGAGGATAACTCATGGGAACCTGAAGAAAATCTACATGCCAGTGAGTTACTACGAACCTTCAAGGACTCTCATGCTTCTAAATTGGCGCAACTGGGCATCCGGAGGCTGCCCTTAAGGAGGGGGCACTGTCAGGAAAATCGTGTTTCCAGGCGGTTGACTGGCACGCGCCGACGCGCGCCGACGCATGGTGGTGCGCGCGTTCCCGTGAGCGCGGGTCTGCGTGCGCGCGCGCGCTGGCGTCCAAGGGCGCGCGCCCTGTGATTCACACTCACCTGTATGGACTGTTGGCGCCAATGGGGCTATTTAATCAAGCAGCACCTGCTGGCTAGTGCTGCCTGATCTTCAGTATACCTGATACTCTGCACCAGCCACTACCTTGTTCCTGTGATCTCTCAGTGATCTGTTTGTTCCTGTATTATACCCTGCTTACCTGTGAAGACCTTGGCTTAACCCTTTGGACTATCCGGATTTCCGCCTGCCCCAGACCTCTGCTTGACTGACCATTCTCCTGCCAACTCCTTTGTACTGTGCTGTTTGAACGTTGCCGACTTCTGCTTGGATTTGGACTTCTTATATCTCCTGCTCAAGGGACCTGTATCCGCTTATCCTGTATTACATCCGGCTTACAGTGAGTTTCACCACCTGTATTGGGAACCCCATCACCATCCCTTACCCGCTGTGTGATGTGAGTTTATCTACCGTTATTTCACCTTGCTGTCAGTGGACTCTACATACCGGAACTTTACCTTTCCACCTGTGAACCCTGCTTACCTGCACTTCACCTCATCAACAGCGGACCACCTGCACCAACTTCCGGACTCTTACATCAGGCTCCCTTACCCTTCCTGACTTCCGTGCCTCCTGTACCCACCTCCAGGGGCCGTCAGTCGGATCCGTACGGGAGACCTCCTCCTGCCCAATTGGACTCATCTGTCAGGTACGTGCCGTTTATGATAACAGCATAGAGCGGAAATTACGTCAACGCGTTTCACGTCTCGCGTTCCAATGGGGGTCCCTTGTTCTTGTAACAACTGTCAAAGAGTGGATATCCCCCACATTGGAAAAATATCTTTTTGCTTCCTGCTAAGTCTACAGGACAATAAATTAAGTGACCCATCTCTCTTTCTTTCTACTTTCTCCCTGTTCTGCAGAGTTTTGTACAAGCTTTCAATAAAAGCTCTTTCAAATGGGTGGCAGGGTGTGGTAAGAATGGGTTGTACCTCCTCCCCTAGCTACCCACCCACATTGAAACAATACAGCCAGACAGCTGCAGCCACAGCATTTTTAAATTAGGGCGCAGAGCTTGACAGTGAACACTGCCTTTCAAATTCACTTATTAAGTTGGGGTCGCACCACAACTGAGAGTGGAACGCTCAACTCACAGTTTCAGTGTGGTCCTGCTAATATATAATTGCTGTTTCACAATTTAAAAATAAATATATGTAAAGTGACTCTGCGTACCAGTAATATGAACCCAAGACACACCTTGTGTGCCCCCAATGAAGTCACAGTGACAAAATGCATAGGAGGTGGCTTTACGGCATTCAGTGAAAGATAGCAATTTGAAAGTTGGCTGAGGTATACAAATCTTAACAGCATTGATGTGGACATTTTAAAGAGATAATTGCAGTTTTCTTCTTTCACATCATGTGAGTGCATTTATTCTTGTTTTTAACAATAAAATACCACAGTTAGCACTATGTCAAGTTTTTTTTTTTTGTTTCTTTTGAGCATTGCTTTATCTTGCACCACCTGAGCTATTAATGACTGCTGGATAAACTAAGTGGGAGGTCTGAGGAAGATAGTGAGTGCCCTGAGGAGCATCCAGCTGGGTCGATTTGTTGATTTATTCAGAGGCACAATATGATCTTTGACATACGGATCATTTCATAAGGTGAGGGTGTCCCCAAAATGGGAACAATGGTGGTGGTTTTTACTGCTACACATCTTTCTCACTGGATGTAATAATCGTGTGGTCTAATTACAGATTCACATATGGACAGTTGTGTTAATGATCGCACTTCATGATTTTAACTTCATGTTATGCACATATAATGGTACATAGTTTTGTTTGTTATCTCATGATTCATATGCGTATATAAGGTAATATTGCAGAATTTTCATATTCATTCATTTAAAAATAAGTAAAAAATAAAATAGGCATTCACAAGGCAGAAGTAGTGTCTTCTGAATGCCTGCCATCAGAAAAGTGATCAATCCCAGATCACTTTTCAGAGAGCAGCAAGCAGTACCACAAGTCTGAAAAAAATCCTAAGAGAAAGAAAGCTAACAACATGATATTCTTGTGGCCGCTATGTAATAGGTGCAAACCCTGTTAAATGTTTTGTTGTACAATAAAGATTTGATACAAATATAAAATATAAAACGTGAGTTAAAATTGTAAAGGTCACTGGGGCTTTGCCTAGTCGTTATAAAACAAATTATGATTGGCTTGCATACAGGCATTAAAGCTATAGTAGAAACTGGGAAAGCTTCAAAGTACAGTAGTATAGAGGGACCGACCAAACATCATCCCAGTTTCAGAACCTACATCGCCCAGGGCTGGGACAAGGGTTGGGCAGGATGGGTGGCTGCCCTGGGTGTAATGAATTAATTGCAGGAATGTGGGTGCCCTGACCCTAACCCTAAGGGAAGGGGGAGCAGTTTGGCATCTCTGCCCTTGATGCTGGATTGGCTTCTCCCACCATTGCCCCAGACCTCCAGATATTCTTGAATATTGGATGAATAATCAAAGGCTAGAAATATTTTGAAAGTCAAAAATGATATGAACAATGTAACTAAGCAAGCTTAAAATGTCAATGAAAACAGCTGAGGAAATGAGCATAGTATTAATATGAAAATCTTGGTTTTAAATCCACAATTAGTAGCCTCTCCACTACTAACCATTGTTGTACCACATTTCTTTTAAGACTCTACCAGCGGCTCAGTATAAGTATTTGCGTGCTAGTACCCAGAATCCTTTAGCTTGTAATTTAACCTTCTCTAATCTCTATGGCAATGGTGAAATGTATAAAGTATACTGACTGAGCTATCTTATCTTTACAGGAACCAGGATTAGAAAAGATTCCGCAGGCATAAAGATTACTACATTTGCTGGGCAAAGAGCTCCTTGCTGTGAAATGTTTAGATTATCTACAGGACTTGGTGGTAATTCAGGTATCATCATATGATTTAATAAAATAGAATATATAGAATGCATCACATATTAGCAGGTAGGGCAAGTGATCTTTATGTACTTATAATTCCTAAAGGAATTCAGCAGCCTTCCTGCAGTGTAATAACAAGATAATTTTTATCTCTACCTAGATTTGAGTGGTAAGACTTAAACCACCATCGATTATCAAAAAGAATATAAATGGATGTATAAGCATTATGTGCTATTCATTTTTGCTTGGGAAAGTGTTAGATACAGAATCAGTAAAAGCTGTAATGTGTTATTAATATATAGAGTGTAATTACATAAAACAAATCACAGTGGGACTGTCGTTAAAATATTTTCAACATATCATGGCTGTCTTGACTGCTAGGTTGGAGCATATCAATACATTGCCTATCCCCAGACTCCGGCCCACAACTCACACAGTTTAAAATATTCATGATCTCCATCCTGACCTCTTTCAGAGGACTACATAAATATTTAAGCAGAAACCTGCAAAAAACAACATTTTGAAAGGGAGAGAGAGAGAGGATTCAGCTAGGGAAAAAGGCTTTGAGCTATTTTGGTCCTGCCAAAAGCTATCAAAGAGTATGGCTGGGTGGAAGCCAAGACCCAGATGGTGCTTCTATAGGGAGGTTCGCCGATTCTGACACAGGACCCTGTTGTGATTCAGGGACAGGTTGGCAGGATCACTGGGAAATGACAAATACTATTTCTACACTTCAGGCCCATTAATTAGAGGAACAAAAAATGTTTTCTCATCATTATTGTAAAAATCAGTTATTGTAAATAGGTTCAGAAAGTTAGTCAAATGCAACATTGTAGATGTCTTTTGTTCGTAAGCTTTGATATCTTATTCCCTTATACATGCATACAGATAAATTACTGGATCACTTGTACAATAAATAAACACTTGTCTCACTGAGTGTACATGAACAAATTATTTTTATATATACAAAGTATATAAGCTGTTGCAGTCTATGTAGTCTATGTAGTCTATGTTTTTAAATAATACTGACTACATAAACCAGAATCAAAAATTAGAGCACAAACAAAGACTTTTACAACAAGCTGTAAGTGGCACTTATGCCTGGTAAAAATGTAATATATTATACAGTGTTTGCTAAGTATTCATCCTTTTAATAAAAATCAACTTAACATTTCATATTACTGTCTTCAAAAATAATCTTTTTTATTCAGACATGCATTTTATTAGGAATTATGTTTTGATCATAATATCATGACTTGTGTGATCTGTAAAATAAAAATAACTTACAACATGGTGATATTAACCATAGTGTTGCTTCTTGCTCACAGTTGTGCTCCGTCTTTTGCATTAGGGTGTGCACCCCCAAGCTCAAATACATATATGAGTGTATATATACTGACAGTGTCCATAGAGCAGTGGACCGTGTCTGTAGTTTTTTTTTTTTTTTTTTTTACAGTTTTTTTTTTTTTTTATTATTTGTTTACATTATTTTTAGGAGCTCCATTAAGAAGCTTTGGTGAAATATCAGCGGTTTAAACAGGGGGGATCTGCGCCACATAGAATGCTTAGGGTGTGCCCAGGCACACCCTGTGCGCACACCTACTGTATGTTCTTGCTAATAATTTTTATATGACATTACATTTTAAAGAATATCTAAACCAAAAAAACAAACATTTTATATATTGCACTTTACCAGTCCTTATATATAAGCAAGTGCCACCGGAAAGCAATCAAATTGAGGATCAACCACAGTATAGTTTGAATGAAAATTAAAGCTTTATTGGTGAAACACAAATCACAAATCACTACAGTCAGGGCAGTGTTGAAACCCCCTGAGTGGGTGATGTTCATACAATACAAAAACTCATGAATAAATACACTGTAATAAACAACGTTGTCAATGGTCTAAAAACACTAGACATAAACCCCTCTAGTCCAATATGAAAACCCTAGCCCAGAGCAATTAAGGACAGTGAGGCCAAGATAATAACTTCCAGAATGGAAATACTCCTATTGATGTAAATGTCCATAGGTAGAAACTATTGCATATAAGCAATTCAGAAGGGATAGATGTGATTTCCTTGGATAAATGTAACGAAAACCATTAATACAATCAGAGACTGATTTGAGTCATTCCCATTGAGTCATTAGCAGTCATAATATAGACATTTGGCAATCAATACAGCTCCAGGTTTCAAATGGTTTACCGTAACCCCAATGTACTGACTCACAGCAACCCTTTATCCATATAGAATAAACCACTGAGGAAACCAAGCTAGTGAAGTAAAACACAGTGGAAACTTGGTTAATCAGGAACAGTAGTGTCTATTTGCATCAATAGGCTACTATAGATGAACTGCAGCTCGGCTGAATGTCCGTTATGGCCATCTCGGCTAATGATGCTGGTGGTTTTTATCTCCAATCTCCAAATTTCAGTGATAAGGTACACCTATTCTGAAGAACATTCCTTCAAACAGTGTAAGCAGCTGTAGAGGACACTATGGACCGTATTGAACTGGGGGAGGAAATAGTCTCTCAACAGGAGTTTTCCTAGTCAATCTCTATAGCAGCTGCGAGTATGCATATGGAGGAGGAGGAGAGAGAAAAAATATTGATGGCTCCAAATTCAGGACAAAATTTCACTGTCGCTGTGTGCTGCTGCAGTCTTCCATAGCGGAAGTTGTAGAGACTGGGGACTTGCAAAACTGATGATTCATATTCGTCGGCCGTCAGTTTAGCTGGAAAGGTATATGAAATCCACGCAGTTCATCCGGTTCATCACCAATGGAGCAGGGCTATGGTGGCCTGTAGGTGGATATCAGGTCAAAAATTCAAAGTCCGGCCTTTCAGCGTAAATAATGAAGAGCCACCTTGCTGGCCCAGGTGGGGAGTCATAGAGGAGTGTGGGGGTATGCTAGCGTTGGCAAACGTTGACAAGTTTCGTACACTAAGACGTGTACTTTGTCTGGACGTTGTACTAGAATAATCAAAGTCTTTATATAGGACAGTATGTCCAATCATGTTCAAGCCTCGTACACATGCAAGAGATTGCCATCTTGTGGTGACACATAAAATTACCGAAAAAATTAAAACTAGACAGGTTGATTCTTTTACATAAAAGGCTGATACGGTAGACAAAAAGCAGCGAGAAGGGCTAAATTTAGCCACACTATCATGACCTGAATCCATATATTTCCAAATTAATTGGACAATAATTATTAATAACAATAGCTGACATGAAGCTGTTGACTCATAGAGCCAATTACCCTTTATAACCCTAACGGGAAAGGAAAGAGGAGAAAATGGCTCAGAGTCATTGGAGATTTGAAATCACTGCAGAGGAGAGGAAGCAGCCCATATTGTTCATATAATATATCATATCATAGCATGCTCTGCCAAATGCTTTTCAAGCACCAAATATAGTGCTGCTTTACTGTCAACGCCCGCCCGTCTGAAAGTAGCCTTCCTGTAGGTCAGCTTCCATCATTCACTTCCAGTGAATTTACCAGTCTGGACCACACCGCCCTCACTGCAATCCCACCACCTACTTCTTCCCTTAAGGTGACCATGTACATTACAATCTGGTTGTACAATCTACTTTAGATCTCCCATCAGCTATGTAGTGCAAGGTCCTGTCCGATTTGATACAAATTGATATATTTTTTAGGTGGGTCCACCTGTTCCATAGTTCTAGTAAATCTAAAGGAAATAGTACATAAACTGTACAATCAGACTGCATAGTGTATGGCCAACTTTATGCAAGTACATAGAAGGGAGTGGCTGGAGCCCCGCTCACATCTTCACATAGCGGGAACTCACGTTCCCGAATGCTTTTTTTTTGGGTGAGTTTCTGATTGTCGCACATAGGGCAGCCCATTCACATGAATGGACTGCCCTACACTCAACAATCGCCTCAAAGAAGCTACTGGACTTTTTTTTAGGGCATAGTGTGGTACGTTTATTTACAATACTTTTGGATGCATTTACATAAGACACTCAGAGCACAGCTCAGCTTCGCCCCGCCCCCTACTCACTGGCTGTGATTGACAGCAGCATGAGCCAAAGTTTTCGGCTGCTGTATTTAAACCAGTGAGGAGACAGAGAGCCAGGAAAGCCATTGCTCTTTTGCACATCGCTGAAACAAGATCTGGCTCAGGTAAATATAAGGAAGGGCTGGGGGACTGGTATACATGCAGAAGTTTTTTTTTTACCATCATGTATAGAATGCATGAAAGTAAGAAAAGCTTCAGCGTTTAGAACCACTTTAATAAAAATAAAAACAAATGCACCCACATCTAAGGACTGGAAAGTTGTAATATATTACATGTTTGTTCTCTGGTTTAGACCTCCTTTAACAGCAAAAGAATAATTAAACTTAAATTATAGTGGTATTAAACACAAAACAACATATTTTATATATTTCAGTTTACCAATCATTAGATGTGGTGGCTGCATGAGATTTCTTTTATAGCAGTTACAGCAACATTTTTTTTTTTTTTTTTTTTTAGGGTGGGGGATTTTTACAGGTTTTGCATGAGAAAATAAAAGCTGATCATTGTAAGCACCCTTGTCAGTGGTAAACGGTTTGTCTCAACGCTCTTAATGGATACCTCTGTAGTAGAAAAAAAAACAGACTTACTGGCCAGATCACCAAGTGAAAATAAAAGAAAAAAGCCTAAAAAAGAAAACGAATGCAGCCATCACATCTAAGAATAATGTATGAGTTGCAATAAAATAAATGTTTGCTTTTGGTTTTTATACTGCTTGAATAGAATATGAACTGGAGAGCTGATACTGCAGAATCATTTTTAATGTGTGTGCAAAAGAATTGTCATTCTGATGCCTCCTTTACTACCTGGTGAATCACACCCCAGGAAAAATATGTGTATCCAGATAATATGTGTACTTATATACACATGCTTGTTTTCGGTCAGTGATTTTGTAAGCAGTGAAACCAAGATAAAAATGACAGCCCTAAAGCAATCACTAGCAAGCTTACACGATTCTTGAAATAATTAATCACATGCCCCCTCCCTCTTTTTGCAACCCCATTTGTACCTTTAATGTAGTCTTCTGGCACCATTTGCAGTCAGAATCTGCGTGCTAATGGGAAAGTGTGGGTGGCAAAATGGAAATAAATAGACTAATCATCTACTTGCATGTTGTTTCTCTGGCCAAGTTCTTCCATACTGCACTCACAGTTAGAGAAGAAACCAACAGAACTATTCAAGCATACTATTAAATCTCATCTTGTTGTCCAGTGGATTCCATAATCCATACTTCACTTAAAGTAGAAATGATATGTTGTAAACCAAAAAGGCCTTAAACATAAAAACTACTTGCTTCAACTGCTGCAATTTTTATATTTTTTTCTAAAAACATCATTCAGCTGCAGTAACAAGAAAATGTATTACAATCCACTGTATTCACAATTCTCAGTCTACTTCCACTGTACATTTTTACTGGTTTCCCTTCTCTCATTTATGGTGGATTGAACAAAAGCATTTCCAAAATTCTGACAAAAAATTTCTAACATTGCACATGCACAGTATGTCATTTGCTGCCATGTTGCAGAGGACAACTGCCTGTCTTGCATCAATGCCTAGGTCAAGAATTATAGCTGCCTGGTGTTTCTTCTGCCCATAGCAGCCCCAGTTTTCCTAAGGCAAGAGGCCTACCAGTACTTGAGTGCCCCCAGGTCTTAGAACACAATGCTACAGTCCCTGGCCAGATGACACTGGTATTGAGTGACTGAGACAAGGAAGAAACCTGTAGTGCTAAGGCTGGTCAGGCAGTTGTCAGTGTCTGGTAGCAGATACGTGAAACAGTCCAAGGTCAGGGCACATAGCAAGCAAACACAGTCTGAAAACAGTTCCAAGGTCAGAGAAGGCTGCAAACAGGTATAATCCAATAGATTGTTTCAGGGGCAGGGCAGGTTGCAAGCAAGTGTAGTCCACTAAGCAATCCAAGGTCAAGCTCAGATTTGGGGTAGGAACCTTGAAGGCTAAATTATTTGTGGAAAGCCAAACCCGACCTCCAACCTTAATCTGAGGGGCATGGGAATTAAAGCATTTCTGAGAGAACAAAAAAGATAATGTCTGAACTGTATTGTTGGAATCCTGAATATCGACAATGAGGATAACAGACTGGTGCCAACAAGAGGGCAGAATTTTTCCAAAATTTAGATACAAATTGCTTGCCTCTGTCTGTTACAGTGTTCTAGGGCAC